>CM028329.1:19334745-19344745 GCA_016647705.1 Eucommia ulmoides | reverse complement strand
CATCACAAGTTGATCCCACCATATTATAGCATAATCAACAAATTCAATTACAGCAAGTTTTACCTTTTTCTCCTCGGAGTAATTGTGGCACTCAAAAATCAACTCCACCTTTTTCTCCCACTCTAAGTAAGCTTCAGGGTCATTTTTTCCTTGGAACGACGGTATCTTCATTTTTATGTTCCCAAGGTTTCGATCAAGCCCATCTCGCCATCTTGGATCTCTGCGGAAAACTCTTCCACGCCTTTCTACCCTTGGCACGAACCAACCCTCACCGTTCAATGAAGATTGCTCTTCATCATTTTCAAACTCATCCTCGTGGTCACCATCAGAATTTTCCACGTGGGCACGCCTTTCTTGCCTTCTTCTAGCATTTGGGACTCTTTGGGGCTGCCCCTCACGCCAAGCGGCAATAGCAGCGTCTTGCTTATCCATCCGATCCTGCATTTCATTAAACACCACATTTATGCGTTCAAATTGTTGTTGCATAGCCTGCAACATGGTGGTCGTCACTTCCCCTCCTTCATTGTTTGATGTGTTACCCCTGGAAGACATATCTTGAAAATAGAAATATTAGAGAATAAGTCCTCACACACTCCCTTACGTGCACTCAAAGTATGTTACTCACACTCTCTTGTCTTTTTCCACTCGTAGCTTCCTCTTTTAGTTCTTTATTGAACTTAACCTATCTCAATCAGAATTTCTCGCAACAATCCAAACTCTGTGATTCACTTCACTAAGAATGAAATTTAGGAAAGAAAACAAAACGAACAAGGTCAACACAAAGGATAAGTTATGGAATCGATCAAGAAGAATATGCTATCTTTTTGGCTGCAGGATTTTCATTTTTTTTTTTTTTTGTTTTGTTTCTGTTTTTCTGTTTTTTTTTTTGGCTGCAGGATTTTCGTTTTTTTTTTTCTTTTTTTTTTTTTTTTTTTTTTTTTTAAATGATGATGACAATAACCTTAAATAATATCTAACAAATTTAAAGACTTTAAACAAGATCTGAATAGATTTGAAAACTTAACAAGATCTGAACAGAATTGAAGCTTTAAACGAGATCTGAACAGAATTGAAGACTTAAACAAGATCTGAATAGAATTGAAGATGAAATAAAAGAAACTAATTAATGAAAAACAAGGATAGATCAAACCTGATTTTAGAACCGTGCTTTGATTACCAAATGATGCGAACCTCACCAAGAATTAGTGAGACCCGAAACCAATTTATGGTGTCTTTGCTAGGATCGATCTAAAATCTGGATTTATAATGAAAAGAAAGAAAGGTAGAACACAAAAATACAGAATGTTTGATAGAAATCTTGACCCAACGTTTATGAATGAAACGCGAACCAAAGGTATAAAATAACAAACCTCGACCCAAAGATTATAATGGAATCACGAACCGAAGTTATAGAGTTTGAACGCCACAAGAAATTCTTGATAAGTTCAAAGAAAAGTTCTATGAAGAACTCAAGAGAAAACTCTCTCAATCTGATATATTATTCAAGTAATGTGTTTTTCCCATGGAATACAACTCTCTTAAATAGGCAACCAACACAAAGGAGAGCCTAGGCTAGTGGGTGGTCAAGCACACCCTACCTTAGATAGGGGGCGGTCTTTCACACCTAGGGTTATCCTTTTCACACAAGAAGTCTTCAACTTTAGCACACCCTACTATACATAGTGGGTGGCCTTTCACACCTAGGGGGAGGCTACAAGAACAAAAGTCCTAGATGCCTTTCAAACTTATTACAAGATCAATACTAGAAAATAAAAATACTAATTGGCATTGATGTCTTACAAAATGATATAAACTAAAATAAATAAGTAGAATTTCGTGGGTCTCATGTTTTGGCCCATTTAAGTTCATGACTAAGCCCATTTGCTTGCCTTTATGAGATGGATTAGGTCTTGATTGCCATTTGGGCCTAACTTGGGCATTATGACTTTAGATTCAGCCCATATATCTTGAATTAGCCCATTAAGTGCTTCTTTGATCTTCTTGGATCTTGTCCTCGTAATAGGCCCAATTGGAACATGCAGCGGATCCTTTGTTGGTGCACGTTGGTTCTCATCACATGAACTCAAATGGACCAAGGCTTGAGGACCACGAAATTCTCAGCATATTTTTTTTTTATTTGTATTTTAATTATAATTTAGGTTATTTATTTGATAATTTGTGTGGCATGATTGCCAAATTAGCCTTTTCCTTTTTAGATTAGGAGTAGGGTTTCCTTGTTTCTCTAGGGTTTTTTTTTTTTTGTATTTTAGCCGCACTGTTCACCGACACTGTTCACCGCACTATTCATTACCTATTTAAGAAAGTTGTATCCCATGAGGAAGAACACATTACTTTGATTAGTAAAATTGTGAGAGTTTTCTCTTTAGTTCTTTAGAGAACTATTCCTGAACTTATCAAGAGTTTCTTGTGGCGTTCAAACTTATATCTTTGGTTCGTGATTCATTATAATCATTGGGTCAAGTTCATTATACCATTGGTTTGCGTTTCGTTCATAAACGTTGGGTCAAGGTAATCTATCTTTCAATTTCTGTATTTTTAACTCGTTCAAAAATCTGATTTAGTTTCGATCTTCACGAAGAAACCCTAAGTTGGTTTCGGGTCTCACTAATCCATGGTGAGGTTCGTATCATTTGGTATCAGAGTAAGGTCTAAATCAGGTTTCATCTATCCTTTTTCTTTTTCGTTCTTTCATATCTATTCCTTCATAATTATTTTTTCTTGACCAAATTATATCATCAAATCTATTGCCTTTTTTTTTCTTTTCGTTCTAATTCAAATCTGGTCCAATCTTGAAAGAAAAAAATATGGTGCATCTTTGTTCTGATCATATTTTTCGTTTAAATATTGTGCTTCTTCAAATCTCAATTTAAAGTTGCTGGTTTTCAAAAAAAAAAAAAAAAAAAAAGAAACAGAAAGGAAAAGAAAAAAAAAGAACAGAAACAGAAAAAAAAAAATTGAGAAAATTCAGCAGCCCCCCCAACAAAAATTGAGAATAATTTCTTCTTGTTCTATTCTATAAACTTTTCTTTGTGCTCTTCTTGTTCCCTTCGTTTCGTTCATAAAATCTCATTCTTAGTGAATCAAATTGTTGAGTTTGGATTGCTACAAGGAAATTTCTAATTGAGATTGGTTAAGTTCAATAAAGAACTAAAAGAGGGAACTAAAGAGTAGAAAAAGGCAAGAGAGTGTGAGCTTATAAGAGGGTAAAAGCCGAATTTGAGTGATACACGAGTGGAGTGACATAGTTTGAGTGCAAACACGTGAGGGAGTGTTTGTGAGGTTTGCTAACTTTGTTTTGCAGGTTACTAAACATGTCTCAAGAAATAAACAAAGGCTCGTCCGATGAAGCATGTGAAAGGATGGACATAATGGACGCAAAAGTTTTCTACAAGGCCTTGGAGCAAAAGTTTCAACAGTTGAACTTGCGGTTTGATGAAGTGCATGAGCGACTTGACAAAGTTGAGTCTAGCGCACAAAAGGGACGGCCACCGAGAGCTCCTAATGTGCAACAAAGAGAGAGGAATCAACCTCGGTTCGAGTATGAAGATGATTATGGGGATGACCTAGATGAAGACGATCGTGCCTCTAATGCAAGCTTGGGCAGATTTGGGAGTGGACATGGGAATAGAGGAGATAGACATGGGGAGCGGATTGATAATAACTTGGGAAGCATCAAGGTGAAGATACCCTCATTCCAAGGAAAAAACGATCCTGAAGCATACTTGGAGTGGGAGAAGAAGGTAGAGTTGATCTTTGAGTGCTACAACTATTCCGAGGAGAAAAAGGTACTCACTGTGATTGAGTTTATTGACTATGCTATAATATGGTGGGATCAACTTGTGAGAAACAGAAGAAAGAACCATGAGATGCCTATCGTGACGTGGGCGGAAATGAAGGCCATCATGAGGAGGCGGTTTGTCCCTAGTCACTACTATAGGGACTTGTATCAGAAATTACAAAACCTTACACAAGGCTATCAGAGCGTGGATGATTACTACAAGGAGATGGAGGTCTCTATGATCCGGGCTAATGTTGAGGAGGATAGAGAAGCTACCATGACAAGGTTCTTGAATGGGCTGAATCGGGACATTGCCAACGTGGTGGAGTTGCAACATTACGTGGAGTTGGTAGACATGGTTCACATGGCCATGAAAGTGGAACGACAGCTTAAAAGGAAAGGAACTCGGTCATTTCAAAATTCAAGCTCCATTAATTCATGGAGGCCGAATGGGAGGAAGGACGAAGGGACTGTTTCAAAGTCCAAAACCGAACTCCCAAAAAGGAGAGATGATGTTCCCATTGCCAACAAAGGTAAAACCGAAACCCAAACTCGTAACCGTGATATTAAATGTTTTCGTTGTTTGGGAGTAGGTCACATAGCCTCACAATGCCCAAATAAGAGGACTATGATTGCACGTGTTGATGGAGAGGTGGAAACCAAAAGTGAGAGTGATGATGACCAGATGCCACAACTTGAAGATGCTTATGATGATGATGTGGAGTACCCAGTAGAGAGAGAGTTACTTGTGGCAAGGTGTGCTCTAAGTGCCCAAGTTGCGGAGGATGACACGGAACAGCAAAGGGAGAATATATTTCATACTAGATGCCACGTCAACAACAAGGTATGTAGTATGATCATTAATGGAGGAAGTTGCACTAATGTGGCTAGCACTACTTTAGTAGAGAAACTGAATTTACATACCTTGAAACACCCAAGACCTTATAAATTGCAGTGGTTGAATGATTGTGGGGAGGTTCGGGTAAATAAACAAGTGTTAGTTTCATTTTCGATTGGGAAGTACAAGGATGAAGTACTTTGTGATGTTGTTCCAATGCATGCGGGTCACATATTGTTGGGCAGGCCATGACAATTTGATAGGAAGGTTATTCATGACGGGTTCAAGAATAGGCACTCATTCGTCAAAGACAATAAAACCATTACTCTTGTGCCGTTGACTCCAAAACAAGTGTATGAGGATCAAATGAAATTGAAAAGAGAAAATGAGTTGAAAAAAACTTGTGAGACCGAGAGTTCAAAAAAAGATGAGAAAAAAGAGAGTGGAAACATAAAAGAGAGTGAAAAGCAAAAAAGAAGTGGAAAAAAATGAGAGAAAAATAGAGAAACAAGTGAGTTTTTATGCTAAGGCGAGTGATATCAAGGGTGCTTTGTATGCAAACCGGCCTATATTTGTACTATTGTACAAAGAGGCGTGTTTTAGTGCTAACGAATTTGACCAATCTTTGCCTAGTGTTGTTGTTTCTTTGTTGCAGGAATTTGAGGACGTGTTCCCTAACGATGTGCCTAGTAGATTGCCACCTATTCGAGGCATTGAGCATCAAATTGACTTTGTGCCGGGTGCAACAATTCCTAAACGACCAGCCTATAGGAGTAATCCAGAGAAGATGAAGGAACTTCAAAGACAAGTGGAGGAGTTGCTAGCCAAGGGACACGTAAGAGAGAGCATGAGTCCATGCGCAGTACCGGTACTACTTGTACCTAAGAAGGATGGAACTTGACGTATGTGTATTGATTGCTGAGCTATTAACAACATTACGGTAAAGTATCGACATCTCATTCCTAGGCTAGATGACATGTTAGATGAGTTGCATGGGTCATGTATTTTGCATGGGTCATGTATTTTCACTAAAATTGATTTGAAAAGTGGGTATCACCAAATTAGGATGAAAGAAAGTGATGAATGGAAAACTGCCTATAAAACTAAATATGTATTGTATGAGTGGTTGGTAATGCCTTTTGGGCTAACTAATGCACTAAGTACATTTATGAGGTTAATGAATCATGCATTGCGTGTGCTTATAGACAAGTTTGTTGTGGTCTATTTTGATGTTATTTTGGTGTATAGTAAGAGCTTAGATGAACATATTGATCATTTGCATTGTGTGCTTGATGTTTTGAGAAAAGAAAAATTATATGCAAATTTAAAGAAATGTTCCTTTTGCTTGGACAAAGTTGTGTTTCTTGGCTATGTTGGTAGTTCGGAAGGGATTGCGATGGATGAGGAAAAGGTGAAGGCTATCAAAGAATGGCCCACACCTAAGTCAATCACGGAGGTAAGAATTTTTCATGGTTTGGCTAGTTTTTATCGTCGATTTGTTAAAGATTTTAGTATACTAGCCGCACCACTCACTGAAATTGTCAAAAAATCCATGGGTTTTAAATGGGGTATGGAGCAAGAACGTGCATTTAATGAGATTAAAGAACGGTTATGTGGTGCTTCTTTATTATCATTACCTAATTTTTCTAAAACTTTTGAGATTGAGTGTGATGTTTCAGGAATAGGCATTGGAGCTGTTTTGATGCAGGAAAATAGGCCAATAGCATACTTTAGCGAAAAGCTAAATGGGGCAACATTGAATTACCCAACATATGGTAAGGAGCTTTTTGCGTTGGTTGCATTGGAGACTTGGCAACATTACTTGTGGCCGAGAGAGTTTGTCATACATACCGATCATGAGTCCATGAAGCGTTTGAAGGGACAAAGTAAGTTAAATAGAAGGCATGCCAAGTGGATGGAATTCATTGAAACCTTCCCTTATGTAATCAAATACAAACAAGGTAAGGAAAATATTGTGGCTGATGCACTCTCCAGAAGGTACGCCCTTGTCTTTACATTAAATACAAAGCTACTGGGGTTTGAATATGTTAAAGAATTGTATGCTAATGATGATGATTTTGCTAGTGCATTTGGTGCATGTGAGAAGACAGCGTTTGGTAAGTTCTATAGACTAGATGGGTACTTGTTTAGAGAAAATAGACTTTGCGTGCCTAATAGTTCTATGCGTGAGTTACTCGTGCGTGAAGCACATGGGGGTGGTTTGATGGGTCATTTTGGTGTGAGAAATACTTTAGACGTGTTATATGAACACTTCTTTTGGCCAAAGATGAAACGTGATGTGGAGAGAGTTTGTGCTAGGTGTGTTACGTGTAGGCAAGCCAAATCTAGAGTCTTACCACAGGGATTATACACTCCCTTGCCTGTACCTAGTGCGCCTTGGATGGATATTTCCATGGACTTTGTTTTAGGCTTGCCTAGGTCAAGGAAAGGTAGGGATTCGATTTTTGTGGTTGTTGATAGGTTCTCTAAGATGGAACATTTCATATCTTGTAATAAAACTAATGATGCGACCCACGTCACTGATTTGTTCTTTAGAGAGATAGTACGTCTCATGGTGTTCTTAAGAGTATTGTATCTGATCGTGATGTTAAGTTCCTAAGCTATTTTTAGAAAGTCTTGTGGGGAAAGATGGGAACTAAATTATTGTTCTCAACTACTTGTCACCCCCAAACGGATGGACAAACCGAGGTAGTAAATCGAACTTTATCTACTTTGTTGCGTACTATAATTCAAAAGAACTTGAAAAATTGGGAGGATTGTTTGTCGTTCATTGAATTTGCTTATAATCGGAGTGTTCATTCTACAACTGATTTTTCACCATTTGAGATTGTTTATGGTTTTAATCCACTAACTCCTTTGCATTTGTTGCCTTTGCCAGTAAATGAGAGGGCTAGTTTGGATGGACAAAAGAAGGTTGAGATGGTGAAGAAACTCCATGAAAGTGTACGACAACACATAGAGAAGAAAAATGAGCAATATGCAAAGAAAGCAAATAAGGGCCGTAGACGAGTCATCTTTGAACCGGGTGATTGGGTGTGGGTGCATATGAGAAAAGAAATATTTCCAGCCCATAGGCGGACCAAGCTACATCCAAGAGGGGATGGTCCATTTCAAGTCCTTTAGAGGATCAATGATAATGGGTACAAGTTGGATCTTCCAAGTGAGTATAACGTTAGTGCTACATTTAATGTTTCTGATCTTTCTCCGTTTGATGTAGGTGAAGATTCGAGGTCGAATCCTTTTGAAGAGAGGGGGGATGATGAGAACCAACAAGCAACATCAAAGGACACATTACATGTCCCGGTTGGGTCCATTACTAGGGCAAGATCCAAGAAGATCAAAGAAGCGCTTATTGGGCTAATTCAAGAGCTTTCGGCTGAATCGAAAACAATAAAGCCCAAATTAGGCCCAAATGACGATCAAGGCCTAATCCATCTCATCAAATCAAGTGAATGGGTTTAGACATGAACTCAAATGGACCAAGGCTTGAGGACCACGAAATTCTCAGCATATTTATTTTATTTATTTGTATTTTAATTATAATTTAGGTTATTTATTTGATAATTTGTAAGGCATGATTGCCAAATTAGCCTTTTCCTTTTTAGATTAGGAGTAGGGTTTCCTTGTTTCTCTAGGGTTTCCTTTTTTTGTATTTTAGCCGCACTGTTCATCGACACTAGTCACCGCACTATTCATTACCTATTTAAGAAAGTTGTATCCCATGAGGAAGAACATATTACTTTGATTAATAAAATTGTGAGAGTTTTCTCTTTAGTTCTTTAGAGAACTATTCCTGAACTTATCAAGGGTTTCTTGTGGCGTTCAAACTTATATCTTTGGTTCGTGACTCATTATAATCATTGGGTTAAGATCATTATACCATTGGTTTGCGTTTCATTCATAAACGTTGGGTCAAGATAATCTATCTTTCAATTTTTGTATTTTTAGCTCGTTCAAAAATCTAATTTAGTTTCGATCTTCATGAAGAAACCCTAAGTTGGTTTCGGGTCTCACTAATCCTTGGTGAGGTTCGTATCAAATGGCTATCTGGGAAAAACCACTTGTTTGGGAGGTAACAATATTCTGAGCAAAACGCCCACTAAAGATCCAAAAATACCAAGTTTGACCTAAAGAGCAACTGTGTCTGTTTCGGATGAAAAATACAACTTTTTAATTTGTGGAAACAGAGTACAGGGCAAAACGCTGCCAAAATGCCCAAAAAGACCAATATTGACCCAAAAAAGCAAATGCATCCATTTCGGATGAAAAATATCAATTTTACGATGGAAACGGTTTTCTGAGCAAAACACCGACGAAAAGGCCCCAAAATACCAAGTTTGACTAGAAAATTCGACGGCATCCATTTCGGACGAAAGAACCCACTGATTTGGGTTGAAACGACCCTCTCTGCAAAACACACCAAAAATGCCCAGACATACCAAATTTGTCCTGAAAATTGAACTGTTTCCGTTTAGGACAAAAAAATACCACTTGTTTGGGGAGAAACGACCTTCGGTGAAAAACGCCCACAAAGTGCCTGAAAAGACCAAGTTCGACCAGATAATTCTACTGTGTCTGCTTCGGACGAAAAATACAACTTTTTTGGGTGAAAAACAACCTCCTTTGCAAAATGCCCCCCAAAAGACCAAGTTTGAACCGAAAATTCAATTGTGTCCCTTCGGACAAAAAAATACCATTTGTTTGGTTGGAAAAAATATTCTGAGCAAAACGCCCATTTAAGGCCAAAAAAGACCAAGTTTGACCTAAAGAGTCAACTGTATTAGTTTCGGACGAAAAATATGTCTTTTCTACAGAGCAAAATGCCCAAAAAGGCCAATATTGACCTAAAGAATCAAATTCATCCATTTCGGACGAAAAATACCAGTTTTGAGGTGGAAATGGCTATTAGGGAAAAACTCCCACAAAAGGCCAAAAAATACCAAGTTCGAATTGAAAATTCAACGGCATCCGTTTCGGACGAAAGAAGCCACTTGTCTGGGTTGAAACGACACTCGGTGCAAAAAGCCCCCAAAGTGGGCAAAAAGACCAAGTTCAATCAGACATCTCAACTGCATCTGTTTCGGACGAAAAATAACACTTTTTGGGTGGAAATGACCTTCTACGCAAAAATCTCAAAAATGCCCAAAAAGATCAAGTTCGACCAGATAATTCAGCTGTGTCCATTTCGCACGAAAAATGTCATTTTTTTGGGTGGAAACGGCCTTCCATGCGAAACGCACCCAAAATAACCAAAAACACCAAGTTTGACCCGAAAATTCAACTGTGCCGTGGGACGAGAAAAACCACTTGTTTGGGTGGAAACAATATTCTAAGCAAAACGC
>CM028329.1:19306909-19334645 GCA_016647705.1 Eucommia ulmoides | reverse complement strand
CACTCCTTTTTTTGCGTGGAAAAAGACAAAGTGCCCAGAAAGGCAGCATGCCTGGAAAATCAAATAAATCCATTCGGACGAAAAAATCTCACTTTTATGGTGGAAATAGTTTTCTGAGCAAAATGTTTTGTCAACAAAAGGTCCCACAAGATCAAGTTTGACTGGAAGATTCAACTGCATCCGTTTCGGATGAAAAAAACCCACCTATTTCGGTTGAAACGTCCCTCTGTGCAAAACGCTCGCAAATGCCGAAAAAGGCCGAATTTTACATGAAAATTGAACCGTGTCTGCTTCAGACGAAAATACGACTTTTTTGGGTGAGAAACGACCTTCTACGCAAAATACCCGAAAAAAGACCAAGTTTGACCCGAAATTCAACTGTGTCCCGGGGGACGAGAAGAACCACTTGTTTGGGTGGTAACAGTATTCTGAGCAAAACGCCCACTAAAGTTCAAAAAATACCAAGTTTGACCTAAAAAGTCAACTGCGTCGGTTTCGGACGAAAAATACAACTGTCTTAATAATTTGCGGAAACAGCGTACACGGCAAAACGCTGCCAAAACGCCCAAGAAGGCCAATATTGACCCAAAAAAGCAAATGCATCCATTTCGGACGAGAAAAATATCAGTTTTAATGGTGGAAACGGTTTTCTGAGCAAAACGCCAACAAAAAGGCCCCAAGAGACCGAGTTTGACTAGAAAATTCGACGGCATCCGTTTCGGACGAAAGACCCCACTCGTTGGGTCGAAACGACCCTCTGTGCAAAACGCTCCAAAAATGCCCAGACATACCAAATTTGCCCTGAAAATTGGATTGTTTCCTGTTTAGGACGAACAAATACCACTTGTTTGGGGAGGAACGACCCTCTGTGAAAAACGCCCACAAAGTGCCCGAAAAGACCAAGTTCGACCAGATAATTCTACTGTGTCTGCTTCGGACGAAAAATACAACCTTTTTGGGTGAAAAACAACCTTCTTTGCAAAATGTCCCCCAAAAGGCCAAGTTTGAACCGAAAATTCAATTGTGTCCCTTTGGACAAAAAATACCACCTGTTTGGTTGGAAACAATATTCTGAGCAAAACGCCCATTTAAGGCCAAAAGGGACCAAGTTTGACCTAAAGAGTCAACCGTATCAGTTTCGGACGAAAAATACGTCTTTTCTACAGAGCAAAATGCCCGAAAAGGCCAATATTGACCTAAAGAATCAAGTTCATCCATTTCGGACGAAAAATACCAGTTTCGAGGTGGAAATGGCTATTAGGGAAAAACTCCCACAAAAGGCCAAAAAATACCAAGTTCGAATTGAAAATTCAACGGCATTCGTTCGGACGAAAAAAAAAAAAAAAACCACTTGTCCGGGTTGAAGTGACCCTCTGTACAAAACGCCCCCAAAAGGCCCAAAAAGACAAAGTTTGGCCGAAAAATTGAAGTTTGTCCGTTTGGGACAAAAAAAATACCACTTGTTAACATGGAAACGACACCTTGTGCAAAACACCCCCCAAAGTGGGCAAAAAGACCTCAGACACCTCAACTGTGTCTGTTTCGGACCAAAAATGACACTTTTTGGGTGGAAATGACCTTCTACGCAAAGCATCTCAAAAATGCCCAAAAAGATCAAGTTCGACCAGATAATTCAACCGTGTCTATCTCGCACGGAAAATGCCACTACGCCCCCGAAATAACAAAAAGACCAAGTTTTGCAACTGTCCCTTTGGACGAAAAAAACTACTTGTTTGGGGGGAAACAACATTCTGAGCAAAATGACCACTAAAGCCCCCAAAAAGATCAAGTTTGACCTAAAAAGTCAACTGTGTCCGTTTCGGACGAAAAATACCACTCCTTTTTTTTGCGTGGAAAAAGACAAAATGCCCAGAAAGGCCAGCATTAAGCTAAAAAATCAAATAAATCCATTTCGGACGAAAAATATCACTTTTATGGTGGAAATAGTTTTCTGAGCAAAATGTTTTGCGAACAAAAAGGTCCCACAAGACCAAGTTTGACGGGAAGATTCAACTGCATCCGTTTCGGATGAAAAAAACCCACCTATTTCGGTTGAAACGTCCCTCTGTGCAAAACGCTCCCAAAATGCCGAAAAGACCGAATTTTACATGAAAATTGAACCGTGTCTGCTTCGGACGAAAAATACGACTTTTTTGGGTGAGAAACGACCTTCTGAGCAAAACGACCACTAAAGCCCCAAAAAGATCAAGTTTGACCAAAAAAGTCAACTGTGTCCGTTTCGGACGAAAAATACCTCTTTTTTTTTGCGTGGAAAAAGACAAAATGCCCAGAAAGGCCCGCATTGACATGAAAATTCAAATAAATCCATTTCGGACGAAAATATCACTTTTATGGTGGAAATAGTTTTCTGAGCAAAATGTTTTGCCAACAAAAAGGTCCCACAAGACCAAGTTTGACGGGGAGATTCAACTGCATCCGTTTCGGATGAAAAAAACCCACCTATTTCGGTTTGAAACGTCCCTTTGTGCAAAACGCTCCCAAAATGCCGAAAAGACCGAATTTTACATGAAAATTGAACCATGTCTGCTTCGGACGAAAAATACGACTTTTCAGGGGACGAGAAGAACCACTTGTTTGGGTGGTAACAGTATTCTGAGCAAAACGCCCACTAAAGATCCAAAAATACCAAGTTTGACCTAAAAAGTCAACTGCGTCGGTTTCGGACGAAAAATAAAACTTTCTAATAATTTGCGGAAGCAGAGTACAGGGCAAAACGCTGCCAAAATGCCCAAGAAGGCCAATATTGACCCAAAAAAGCAAATGCATCCATTTCGGATGAGAAAAATATCAGTTTTACGGTGGAAACGGTTTTCTGAGCAAAACGCCAACAAAAAGTTCCCAAGAGACCGAGTTTGACTAGAAAATTCGACGGCATCCGTTTCGGACGAAAGAACCCCACCTGTTTGGGTCGAAACGACCCTCTGTGCAAAACGCTCCAAAAATGCCCAGACATACCAAATTTGCCCGGAAAATTGGACTGTTTCCGTTTAGGACGAACAAATATCACTTGTTTGGGGAGGAACGACCCTCTGTGAAAAACGCCCAAAACGTGCCCCGAAAAGACCAAGTTCGACCAGATAATTCCACTGTGTCTGCTTCGGACGAAAAATACAACCTTTTTGGGTGAAAAACAACCTTCTTTGCAAAATGTCCCCCAAAAGGCCAAGTTTGAACCGAAAATTCAATTGCTGTCCCTTTGGACAAAAAATACCACTTGTTTGGTTGGAAACAATATTCTGAGCAAAACGCCCATTTAAGGCCAAAAGGGACCAAGTTTGACCTAAAGAGTCAACCGTATCAGTTTCGGACGAAAAATACGTCATTTCTATAGAGCAAAATGCCCAAAAAGGCCAATATTGACATAAAGAATCAAGTTCATCCATTACGGACGAAAAATACCAGTTTCGAGGTGGAAATGGCTATTAGGGAAACACTCCCACAAAAGGCCAAAAAATACCAAGTTCGAATTGAAAATTCAACGGCATTCGTTTCGGACGAAAAAAAAACCACTTGTCCGGGTTGAAGTGACCCTCGGTACAAACGCCCCCAAAAGGCCCAAAAAGACAAAGTTTGGTCGAAAATTGAACTCTGTCTGTTTGGGACAAAAAATACCACTTGTTAACATGGAAACGACACCCTGTGCAAAACGCCCCCCAAGTGGGCAAAAAGACCAAGTTCAATCAGACATCTCAACTGTGTCTGTTTCGGACGAAAAATGACACTTTTTGGGTGGAAATGACCTTTCTACGCCAAACATCTCAAAAATGCACCAAAAAGATCAAGTTCGACCAGATAATTCAACTGTGTCTATTTCGCACGGAAAATGCCATTTTTTTGGGGTGGAAACGGCCTTCCATGCAAAACGCCCCCGAAATAACAAAAAAAGACCAAGTTTTGCAACTGTCCCTTTGGACGAAAAAAACTACTTGTTTGGGGGGAAACAACATTCTGAGCAAAACGACCACTAAAGCCCCAAAAGATCAAGTTTGACCTAAACAGTCAACTGTGTCCGTTTCGGACGAAAAATACCACTTCCTTTTTTTTTGCGTGGAAAAAGGCTACAGAGGAAATGCCCAGAAAGGCCAGCATTGACCTGAAAAAATCAAATAAATCCATTTCGGACGAAAAATATCACTTTTATGGTGGAAATAGTTTTCTGAGCAAAATGTTTTGCCAACAAAAAGGTCCCACAAGACCAAGTTTGACGGGAAGATTCAACTGCATCCGTTTCGGATGAAAAAAACCCACCTATTTCGGTTGAAACGTCCCTCTGTGCAAAACGCTCCCAAAATGCCGAAAAGGCCGAATTTTACATGAAAATTGAACCGTGTCTGCTTCGGACGAAAAATACGACTTTTTTGGGTGAGAAAACGACCTTCTACGCAAAATACCCGCAAAAAGACCAAGTTTGACCAGGAAATTCAACTGTGTCCCGGGGGACGAGAAGAACCACTTGTTTGGGTGGTAACAGTATTCTGAGCAAAACGCCCACTAAAGATCCAAAAATACCAAGTTTGACCTAAAAAGTCAACTGTGTCCGTTTCGGACGAAAAATACAACTTTCTAATAATTTGCGGAAACAGAGTACCGGCAAAACGCTGCCAAAACGCCCAAGAAGGCCAATATTGACCCAAAAAAGCAAATGCATCCATTTCGGATGAGAAAAATATCAGTTTTACGGTGGAAACGGTTTTCTGAGCAAAACGCCAACAAAAAGGCCCCAAGAGACCGAGTTTGACTAGAAAATTCGACGGCATCCGTTTCGGACGAAAGAACCCCACTCCTTTGGGTCGAAACGACCCTCTGTGCAAAATGCTCCAAAAATGCCCAGACATACCAAATTTGCCCTGAAAATTGGACTGTTTCCGTTTAGGACGAAAAAATACCACTTGTTTGGGGAGGAACGACCCTCTGTGAAAAACGCCCACAAAGTGCCCCGAAAAGACCAAGTTCGACCAGATAATTCCACTGTGTCTGCTTCGGACGAAAAATACAACCTTTTTGGGTGAAAAACAACCTTCTTTGCAAAATGTCCCCCAAAAGGCCAAGTTTGAACCGAAAATTCAATTGTGTCCCTTTGGACAAAAAATACCACTTGTTTGGTTGGAAACAATATTCTGAGCAAAACGCCCATTTAAGGCCAAAAGGGACCAAGTTTGACCTAAAGAGTCAACCGTATCAGTTTCGGACGAAAAATACGTCTTTTCTACAGAGCAAAATGCCCAAAAAGGCCAATATTGACCTAAAGAATCAAGTTCATCCATTTCGGACGAAAAATACCAGTTCTGAGGTGGAAATGGCTATTAGGGAAAAACTCCCACAAAAGGCCAAAAAATACCAAGTTCGAATTGAAAATTCAACGGCATTCCTTTCGGACGAAAAAAAAAAAAAAACCACTTGTCCGGGTGGAAGTGACCCTCTGTACAAAACGCCCCCAAAAGGCCCAAAAAGACAAAGTTTGGCCGAAAAATTGAACTTTGTCTCTTTGGGACAAAACAATACCACTTGTTAACATGGAAACGACACCCTGTGCAAAACGCCCCCCAAAGTGGGCAAAAAGACCAAGTTCAATCAGACACCTCAACTGTGTCTGTTTCGGACCAAAAATGACACTTTTTGGGTGGAAATGACCTTCTACGCAAAGCATCTCAAAAATGCCCAAAAAGATCAAGCTCGACCAGATAATTCAACCGTGCTTATTTCGCACGGAAAATGCCACTACACCCCCGAAATAACAAAAAAGACCAAGTTTTGCAACTGTCCCTTTGGACGAAAAAAACTACTTATTTGGGGGAAAATAACATTCTGAGCAAAACGACCACTAAAGCCCCAAAAAGATCAAGTTTGACCTAAAAAGTCCACTGTGTCCGTTTCGGACGAAAAATACCACTCCTTTTTTTGCGTGGAAAAAGACAAAATGCCTAGAAAGGCCAGCATTGACCTGAAAAATCAAATAAATCCATTTCGGACGAAAAATATCACTTTTATGGTGGAAATAGTTTTATGAGCAAAATGTTTTGCCAACAAAAAGGTCCCACAAGACCAAGTTTGACGGGAAGATTCAACTGCATCCGTTTCGGATGAAAAAAACCCACCTATTTCGGTTGAAACGTCCCTCTGTGCAAAACGCTCCCAAAATGCCGAAAAGAACGAATTTTACATGAAAATTGAACCGTGTCTGCTTCGGACGAAAAATACGACCTTTTTGGGTGAGAAACGACCTTCTACGCAAAATACCCGCAAAAAGACCAAGTTTGACCCTGAAAATTCAACTGTGTCCCGGGGGACGAGAGAAACCACTTGTTTGGGTGGTAACAGTATTCTGAGCAAAACGCCCACTAAAGATCCAAAAGTACCAAGTTTGACCTAAAAAGTCAACTGCGCCGGTTTCGGACGAAAAATACAACTTTCTAATAATTTGCGGAAAACAGAGTACAGGGCAAAACGCTGCCAAAACGCCCAAGAAGGCCAATATTGACCCAAAAAAGCAAATGCATCCATTTCGGATGAGAAAAATATCAGTTTTACGGTGGAAACGGTTTTCTGAGCAAAACGCCAACAAAAAGGCCCCAAGAGACCGAGTTTGACTAGAAAATTCGACGGCATCCGTTTCGGACGAAAGAACCCCACTCGTTTGGGTCGAAACGACCCTCTGTGCAAAACGCTCCAAAAATGCCCAGATGTACCAAATTTGCCCTGAAAATTGGACTGTTTCCGTTTAGGACGAAAAAATACCACTTGTTTGGGGAGGAACGACCCTCTGTGAAAAACGCCCACAAAGTGCCCCGAAAAGACCAAGTTCGACCAGATTATTCCACTGTGTGTGCTTCGGACGAAAAATACAACCTTTTTGGGTGAAAAACAACCTTCTTTCCAAAATGTCCCCCAAAAGGCCAAGTTTGAACCGAAAATTCAATTGTGTCCCTTTGGACAAAAAATACCACTTGTTTGGTTGGAAACAATATTCTGAGCAAAACGCCCATTTAAGGCCAAAAGGGACCAAGTTTGACCTAAAGAGTCAACCGTATCAGTTTCGGACGAAAAATACGTCTTTTCTACAGAGCAAAATGCCCAAAAAGGCCAATATTGACCTAAAGAATCAAGTTCATCCATTCCGGACGAAAAATACCAGTTTTGAGGTGGAAATGGCTATTAGGGAAACACTCCCACAAAAGGCCAAAAAATACCAAGTTCGAATTGAAAATTCAACGGCATTCGTTTCGGACGAAAAAAAAAAAAAACCACTTGTCCGGGTTGAAGTGACCCTCTGTACAAAACGCCCCCAAAAGGCCCAAAAAGACAAAGTTTGGCCGAAAAATTGAACTTTGTCTGTTTGGGACAAAAAATACCACTTGTTAACATGGAAACGACACCCTGTGCAAAACGCCCCCCAAAGTGGGCAAAAAGACCAAGTTCAATCAGACACCTCAACTGTGTCTGTTTCGGACCAAAAATGACACTTTTTGGGCGGAAATGACCTTCTACGCAAAGCATCTCAAAAATGCCCAAAAAGATCAAGCTCGACCAGATAATTCAACCGTGCTTATTTCGCACGGAAAATGCCACTACACCCCCGAAATAACAAAAAAGACCAAGTTTTGCAACTGTCCCTTTGGACGAAAAAAACTACTTGTTTGGGGGAAAACAACATTCTGAGCAAAACAACCACTAAAGCCCCAAAAAGATCAAGTTTGACCTAAAAAGTCAACTGTGTCCGTTTCGGATGAAAAATACCACTCCTTTTTTTGCGTGGAAAAAGACAAAGTGCCCAGAAAGGCCAGCATTGACCTGGAAAATCAAATAAATCCATTTCGGACGAAAAATATCACTTTTATGGTGGAAATAGTTTTCTGAGCAAAATGTTTTGTCAACAAAAAGGTCCCACAAGATCAAGTTTGACTGGAAGATTCAACTGCATCCGTTTCGGATGAAAAAAACCCACCTATTTCGGTTGAAACGTCCCTCTGTGCAAAACGCTCCCAAAATGCCGAAAAGGCCGAATTTTACATGAAAATTGAACCGTGTCTGCTTCAGGACGAAAAATACGACTTTTTGGGTGAGAAACGACCTTCTACGCAAAATACCCGCAAAAAGACCAAGTTTGACCCGAAAATTCAACTGTGTCCCGGGGGACGAGAAGAAACCACTTGTTTGGGTGGTAACAGTATTCTGAGCAAAACGCCCACTAAAGATTCCAAAAATACCAAGTTTGACCTAAAAAGTCAACTGCGTCGGTTTCGGACGAAAAATACAACTTTCTAATAATTTGCGGAAACAGAGTACACGGGCAAAACGCTGCCAAAACGCCCAAGAAGGCCAATATTGACCCAAAAAAGCAAATGCATCCATTTCGGATGAGAAAAATATCAGTTTTATGGTGGAAACGGTTTTCTGAGCAAAACGCCAACAAAAAGGCCCCAAGAGACCGAGTTTGACTAGAAAATTCGACGGCATCCGTTTCGGACGAAAGAACCCCACTCGTTTGGGTCGAAACGACCCTCTGTGCAAAACGCTCCAAAAATGCCCAGACATACCAAATTTGCCCTGAAAATTGGACTGTTTCCGTTTAGGACGAAAAAATACCACTTGTTTGGGGAGGAACGACCCTCTGTGAAAAACGCCCACAAAGTGCCCCGAAAAGACCAAGTTCGACCAGATAATTCCACTGTGTCTGCTTCGGACGAAAAATACAACCTTTTTGGGTGAAAAACAACCTTCTTTGCAAAATGTCCCCCAAAAGGCCAAGTTTGAACCGAAAATTCAATTGTGTCCCTTTGGACAAAAAATACCACTTGTTTGGTTGGAAACAATATTCTGAGCAAAACGCCCATTTAAGGCCAAAAGGGACCAAGTTTGACCTAAAGAGTCAACCGTATCAGTTTCGGACGAAAAATACGTCTTTTCTACAGAGCAAAATGCCCAAAAAGGCCAATATTGACCTAAAGAATCAAGTTCATCCATTTCGGACGAAAAATACCAGGTTCGAGGTGGAAATGGCTATTAGGGAAACACTCCCACAAAAGGCCAAAAAATACCGAGTTCGAATTGAAAATTCAACGGCATTCGTTTCGGACGAAAAAAAAAAGCACTTGTCCGGGTTGCAGTGACCCTCGGTACAAAACGCCCCCAAAAGGCCCAAAAAGACAAAGTTCGGTCGAAAATTTGAACTCTGTCTGTTTGGGACAAAAAATACCACTTGTTAACATGGAAACGACACCCTGTGCAAAACGCCCCCCAAAGTGGGCAAAAAGACCAAGTTCAATCAGACATCTCAACTGTGTCTGTTCCGGACGAAAAATGACACTTTTTGGGTGGAAATGACGTTCTACGCCAAACATCTCAAAAATGACCAAAAAGATCAAGTTCGACCAGATAATTCAACTGTGTCTATTTCGCACGGAAAATGCCATTTTTTTTTTGGGTAGAAACGGCCTTCCATGCAAAACGCCCCCGAAATAACAAAAAAGACCAAGTTTTGCAACTGTCCCTTCGGACGAAAAAAACTACTTGTTTGGGGGGAAACAACATTCTGAGCAAAACGACCACTAAAGCCCCCAAAAAGATCAAGTTTGACCTAAAAAGTCAACTGTGTCCGTTTCGGACGAAAAATACCACTCCTTTTTTTTGCGTGGAAAAAGCTACAAGAAATGCCCAGAAAGGCCAGCATTGACCTAAAAAATCAAATAAATCCATTTCGGACGAAAAATATCACTTTTATGGTGGAAATAGTTTTCTGAGCAAAATGTTTTGCCAACAAAAAGGTCCCACAAGACCAAGTTTGACGGGAAGATTCAACTGCATCCGTTTCGGATGAAAAAAACCCACCTATTTCGGTTGAAACGTCCCTCTGTGCAAAACGCTCCCAAAATGCCGAAAAGAGCCGAATTTACATGAAAATTGAACCGTGTCTGCTTCGGACGAAAAATACGACTTTTTTGGGTGAGAAACGACCTTCTACGCAAAATACCCGCAAAAAGACCAAGTTTGACCCGGAAATTCAACTGTGTCCCGGGGGACGAGAAGAACCAGCTTGTTTGGGTGGTAACAGTATTCTGAGCAAAACGCCCACTAAAGATCCAAAAATACCAAGTTTGACCTAAAAAGTCAACTGCGTCGGTTTCGGACGAAAAATACAACTTTCTAATAATTTGCGGAAACAGAGTACAGGGCAAAACGCTGCCAAAACGCCCAAGAAGGCCAATATTGACCCAAAAAAGCAAATGCATCCATTTCGGATGAGAAAAATATCAGTTTTACGGTGGAAACGGTTTTCTGAGCAAAACGCCAACAAAAAGGCCCCAAGAGACCGAGTTTGACTAGAAAATTCGACGGCATCCGTTTCGGACGAAAGAACCCCACTCGTTTGGGTCGAAACGACCCTCTGTGCAAAACGCTCCAAAAATGCCCAGACATACCAAATTTGCCCTGAAAATTGGACTGTTTCCGTTTAGGACGAAAAAATACCACTTGTTTGGGGAGGAACGACCCTCTGTGAAAAACGCCCACAAAGTGCCCCGAAAAGACCAAGTTCGACCAGATAATTCTACTGTGTCTGCTTCGGACGAAAAATACAACCTTTTTGGGTGAAAAACAACCTTCTTTGCAAAATGTCCCCCAAAAGGACCGAGTTTGAACCGAAAATTCAATTGTGTCCCTTTGGACAAAAAATACCACCTGTTTGGTTGGAAACAATATTCTGAGCAAAACGCCCATTTAAGGCCAAAAGGGACCAAGTTTGACCTAAAGAGTCAACCGTATCAGTTTCGGACGAAAAATACGTCTTTTCTACAGAGCAAAATGCCCGAAAAGGCCAATATTGACCTAAAGAATCAAGTTCATCCATTCCGGACGAAAAATACCAGTTCTGAGGTGGAAATGGCTATTAGGGAAACACTCCCACAAAAGGCCAAAAAATACCAGTTCGAATTGAAAATTCAACGGCATTCGTTTCGGACGAAAAAAAAAAAACCACTTGTCCGGGTTGAAGTGACCCTCTGTACAAAACGCCCCCAAAAGGCCCAAAAAGACAAAGTTTGGTCGAAAATTTGAACTCTGTCTGTTTGGGACAAAAAATACCACTTGTTAACATGGAAACGACACCCTGTGCAAAACGCCCCCCAAAGTGGGCAAAAAGACCAAGTTCAATCAGACATCTCAACTGTGTCTGTTCCGGACGAAAAATGACACTTTTTGGGTGGAAATGACGTTCTACGCCAAACATCTCAAAAATGACCAAAAAGATCAAGTTCGACCAGATAATTCAACTGTGTCTATTTCGCACGGAAAATGCCATTTTTTTTTTGGGTAGGAAACGGCCTTCCATGCAAAACGCCCCCGAAATAACAAAAAAGACCAAGTTTTGCAACTGTCCCTTCGGACGAAAAAAACTACTTGTTTGGGGGGAAACAACATTCTGAGCAAAACGACCACTAAAGCCCCCAAAAGATCAAGTTTGACCTAAACAGTCAACTGTGTCCGTTTCGGACGAAAAATACCACTTTTTTTTTTTTTTTTTTTGCGTGGAAAGAGGCTACAGAGGAAAATGCCCAGAAAGGCCAACATTGACCTAAAAAATCAAATAAATCCATTTCGGACGAAAAATATCACTTTTATGGTGGAAATAGTTTTCTGAGCAAAATGTTTTGCCAACAAAAAGGTCCCACAAGACCAAGTTTGACGGGAAGATTCAACTGCATCCGTTTCGGATGAAAGAAACCACCTATTTCGGTTGAAACGTCCCTCTGTGCAAAACGCTCCCAAAATGCCGAAAAGGACGAAATTTACATGAAAATTGAACCGTGTCTGCTTCGGACGAAAAATACGACCTTTTTTGGGTGAAAAACGACCTTCTACGCAAAATACCCGCAAAAAGACCAAGTTTGACCCGGAAATTCAACTGTGTCCCGCGGGACAGAGAAAACCACTCGTTTGTGTGGTAACAATATTCTGAGCAAAACGCCCACTAAAGATCCAAAATACCAAGTTTGACCTAAAAAGTCAACTGTGTCCGTTTCGGACGAAAATACAACTTTTTAATTTGCGGGAACAGAGTACAGGGCAAAACGCTGCCAAAACGCCCAAGAAGGCCAATATTGACCCAAAAAAGCAAATGCATCCATTTTCGGATGAAAAATATCAGTTTTACGGTGGAAACGATTTTCTGAGCAAAACGCCAACAAAAAGGCCCCAAGAGACCGAGTTTGACTAGAAAATTCGACGGCATCCGTTTCGGACGAAAGAACCCCACTCGTTTGGGTCGAAACGACCCTCTGTGCAAAACGCTCCAAAAATGCCCAGACATACCAAATTTGCCCTGAAAATTGGACTGTTTCCGTTTAGGACGAAAAAATACCACTTGTTTGGGGAGGAACGACCCTCTGTGAAAAACGCCCACAAAGTGCCCCGAAAAGACCAAGTTCGACCAGATAATTCCACTGTGTCTGCTTCGGACGAAAAATACAACCTTTTTGGGTGAAAAACAACCTTCTTTGCAAAATGTCCCCCAAAAGGCCAAGTTTGAACCGAAAATTCAATTGTGTCCCTTTGGACAAAAAATACCACTTGTTTGGTTGGAAACAATATTCTGAGCAAAACGCCCATTTAAGGCCAAAAGGGACCAAGTTTGACCTAAAGAGTCAACCGTATCAGTTTCGGACGAAAAATACGTCCTTTTCTACAGAGCAAAATGCCCAAAAAGGCCAATATTGACCTAAAGAATCAAGTTCATCCATTTCGGACGAAAAATACCAGTTTTGAGGTGGAAATGGCTATTAGGGAAAAACTCCCACAAAAGGCCAAAAAATACCAAGTTCGAATTGAAAATTCAACGGCATTCGTTTCGGACGAAAAAAAAAAAAAAACCACTTGTCCGGGTTGAAGTGACCCTCTGTACAAAACGCCCCCAAAAGGCCCAAAAAGACAAAGTTTGGCCGAAAAATTGAACTTTGTCTGTTTGGGACAAAAAAATACCACTTGTTAACATGGAAACGACACCCTGTGCAAAACGCCCCCCAAAGTGGGCAAAAAAACCAAGTTCAATCAGACACCTCAACTGTGTCTGTTTCGGACCAAAAATGACACTTTTTGGGTGGAAATGGCCTTCTACGCAAAGCATCTCAAAAATGCCCAAAAAGATCAAGCTCGACCAGATAATTCAACCGTGTCTATTTCGCACGGAAAATGCCACTACGCCCCCGAAATAACAAAAAAGACCAAGTTTTGCAACTGTCCCTTCGGACGAAAAAAACTACTTGTTTGGGGGGAAACAACATTCTGAGCAAAACGACCACTAAAGCCCCCAAAAGATCAAGTTTGACCTAAACAGTCAACTGTGTCCGTTTCGGACGAAAAATACCACTCTTTTTTTTTTTTTTTGCGTGGAAAAGGCTACAGAGGAAATGCCCAGAAAGGCCAACATTGACCTAAAAATCAAATAAATCCATTTCGGACGAAAAATATCACTTTTATGGTGGAAATAGTTTTCTGAGCAAAATGTTTTGCCAACAAAAAGGTCCCACAAGACCAAGTTTGACGGGAAGATTCAACTGCATCCGTTTCGGATGAAAGAAACCACCTATTTCGGTTGAAACGTCCCTCTGTGCAAAACGCTCCCAAAATGCCAAAAAGGCCGAAATTTACATGAAAATTGAACCGTGTCTGCTTCGGACGAAAAATACGACTTTTTTTGGGTGAAAAACGACCTTCTACGCAAAATACCCGCAAAAAGACCAAGTTTGACCCGGAAATTCAACTGTGTCCCGGGGGACGAGAAGAACCACTTGTTTGGGTGGTAACAGTATTCTGAGCAAAACGCCCACTAAAGATCCAAAAATACCAAGTTTGACCTAAAAAGTCAACTGTGTCCGTTTCGGACGAAAAATACAACTTTCTAATAATTTGCGGAAACAGAGTACAGGGCAAAACGCTGCCAAAACGCCCAAGAAGGCCAATATTGACCCAAAAAAGCAAATGCATCCATTTTCGGATGAGAAAAATATCAGTTTTACGGTGGAAACGGTTTTCTGAGCAAAACGCCAACAAAAAGGCCCCAAGAGACCGAGTTTGACTAGAAAATTCGACGGCATCCGTTTCGGACGAAAGAACCCCACTCCTTTGGGTCGAAACGACCCTCTGTGCAAAATGCTCCAAAAATGCCCAGACATACCAAATTTGCCCTGAAAATTGGACTGTTTCCGTTTAGGACGAAAAAATACCACTTGTTTGGGGAGGAACGACCCTCTGTGAAAAACGCCCACAAAGTGCCCCGAAAAGACCAAGTTCGACCAGATAATTCCTACTGTGTCTGCTTCGGACGAAAAATACAACCTTTTTGGGTGAAAAACAACCTTCTTTGCAAAATGTCCCCCAAAAGGCCAAGTTTGAACCGAAATTCAATTGTGTCCCTTTGGACAAAAAATACCACTTGTTTGGTTGGAAACAATATTCTGAGCAAAACGCCCATTTAAGGCCAAAAGGGACCAAGTTTGACCTAAAGAGTCAACCGTATCAGTTTCGGACGAAAAATACGTCTTTTCTACAGAGCAAAATGCCCAAAAAGGCCAATATTGACCTAAAGAATCAAGTTCATCCATTTCGGACGAAAAATACCAGTTTTGAGGTGGAAATGGCTATTAGGGAAAAACTCCCACAAAAGGCCAAAAAATACCAAGTTCGAATTGAAAATTCAACGGCATTCGTTTCGGACGAAAAAAAAAAAAAACCACTTGTCCGGGTTGAAGTGACCCTCTGTACAAAACGCCCCCAAAAGGCCCAAAAAGACAAAGTTTGGCCGAAAAATTGAACTTTGTCTGTTTGGGACAAAAAAATACCACTTGTTAACATGGAAACGACACCCTGTGCAAAACGCCCCCCAAAGTGGGCAAAAAGACCAAGTTCAATCAGACACCTCAACTGTGTCTGTTTCGGACCAAAAATGACACTTTTTGGGTGGAAATGACCTTCTACGCAAAGCATCTCAAAAATGCCCAAAAAGATCAAGCTCGACCAGATAATTCAACTGTGTCTATTTCGCACGGAAAATGCTACTACGCCCCCGAAATAACAAAAAAGACCAAGTTTTGCAACTGTCCCTTTGGACGAAAATAACTACTTGTTTGGGGGGAAACAACATTCTGAGCAAAACGACCACTACAGCCCCAAAAAGATCAAGTTTGACCTAAAAAGTCAACTGTGTCCGTTTCGGACGAAAAATACCCTCTTTTTTTTGCGTGGAAAAAGACAAAATGCCCAGAAAGGCCAACATTGACCTGAAAAATCAAATAAATCCATTTCGGACGAAAAATATCACTTTTATGGTGGAAATAGTTTTCTGAGCAAAATGTTTTGCCAACAAAAAGGTCCCACAAGACCAAGTTTGAAGGGAAGATTCAACTGCATCCGTTTCGGATGAAAAACACCCACCTATTTCGGTTGAAACGTCCCTCTGTGCAAAACGCTCCCAAAATGCCGGAAAGACCGAATTTTACATGAAAATTGAACCGTGTCTGCTTCGGACGAAAAATACGACTTTTTTGGGTGAGAAACGAAATTCTACGCAAAATACCCGAAAAAAGACCAAGTTTGACCTGGAAATTCAACTGTGTCCCGGGGGACGAGAAGAACCACTTGTTTGGGTGGTAACAGTATTCTGAGCAAAACGCCCACTAAAGATCCAAAAATACCAAGTTTGACCTAAAAAGTCAACTGCGTCGGTTTCGGACGAAAAATACAACTTTCTAATAATTTGCGGAAACAGAGTACACGGCAAAACGCTGCCAAAACGCCCAAGAAGGCCAATATTGACCCAAAAAAGCAAATGCATCCATTTCGGATGAGAAAAATATCAGTTTTACGGTGGAAACGATTTTCTGAGCAAAACGCCAACAAAAAGGCCCCAAGAGACCGAGTTTGACTAGAAAATTCGACGGCATCCGTTTCGGACGAAAGAACCCCACTCGTCTGGGTCGAAACGACCCTCTGTGCAAAACGCTCCAAAAATGCCCAGACATACCAAATTTGCCCTGAAAATTGGACTGTTTCCGTTTAGGACGAAAAAATACCACTTGTTTGGGAAGGAACGACCCTCTGTGAAAAACGCCCACAAAGTGCCCCGAAAAGACCAAGTTCGACCAGATAATTCCACTGTGTCTGCTTCGGACGAATAATACAACCTTTTTGGGTGAAAAACAACATTCTTTGCAAAATGTCGCCCAAAAGGCCAAGTTTGAACCGGAAATTCAATTGTGTCCCTTTGGACAAAAAATACCACTTGTTTGGTTGGAAACAATATTCTGAGCAAAACGCCCATTTAAGGCCAAAAGGGACCAAGTTTGACCTAAAGAGTCAACCGTATCAGTTTCGGACGAAAAATACGTCTTTTCTACAGAGCAAAATGCCCAAAAAGGCCAATATTGACCTAAAGAATCAAGTTCATCCATTTCGGACGAAAAATACCAGTTTTGAGGTGGAAATGGCTATTAGGGAAAAACTCCCACAAAAGGCCAAAAAATACCAAGTTCGAATTGAAAATTCAACGGCATTCGTTTCGGACGAAAAAAAAAAAAAACCACTTGTCCGGGTTGAAGTGACCCTCTGTACAAAACGCCCCCAAAAGGCCCAAAAAGACAAAGTTTGGCCGAAAAATTGAACTTGTCTGTTTGGGACAAAAAAATACCACTTGTTAACATGGAAACGACACCCTGTGCAAAACGCCCCCCAAAGTGGGCAAAAAGACCAAGTTCAATCAGACACCTCAACTGTGTCTGTTTCGGACCAAAAATGACACTTTTTGGGTGCAAATGGCCTTCTACGCAAAGCATCTCAAAAATGCCAAAAAAGATCAAGCTCGACCAGATAATTCAACTGTGTCTATTTCGCACGGAAAATGCCACTACGCCCCCGAAATAACAAAAAAGACCAAGTTTTGCAACTGTCCCTTTAGACGAAAAAAACTACTTGTTTGGGGGGAAACCGCATTCTGAGCAAAACGACCACTAAAGCCCCAAAAAGATCAAGTTTGACATAAAAAGTCAACTGTGTCCGTTTCGGAAGAAAAATACCACTCCTTTTTTTTGCGTGGAAAAAGACAAAATGCCCAGAAAGGCCAGCATTGACCTGAAAAATCAAATAAATCCATTTCGGACGAAAAATATCACTTTTATGGTGGAAATAGTTTTCTGAGCAAAATGTTTTGCCAACAAAAAGGTCCCACAAGACCAAGTTTGACGGGAAGATTCAACTGCATCCGTTTCGGATGAAAAAAACCCACCTATTTCGGTAGAAACGTCCTTCTGTGCAAAACGCTCCCAAAATGCCGAAAAGACCGAATTTGACATGAAAATTGAACCGTGTCTGCTCCGGACGAAAAATACGACTTTTTTGGGTGAGAAACGACCTTCTACGCAAAATACCCGCAAAAAGACCAAGTTTGACCCGGAAATTCAACTGTGTCCTGGGGGACGAGAAAAACCACTTGTTTGGGTGGTAACAGTATTCTGAGCAAAACGCCCACTAAAGATCCAAAAATACCAAGTTTGACCTAAAAAGTCAACTGCGTCGGTTTCGGACGAAAAATACAACTTTCTAATATTTTGCGGAAACAGAGTACAGGGCAAAACGTTGCCAAAACGCCCAAGAAGGCCAATATTGACCCAAAAAAGCAAATGCATCCATTTTGGATGAGAAAAATATCAGTTTTACGGTGGAAACGGTTTTCTGAGCAAAACGCCAACAAAAAGGCCCCAAGAGACCGAGTTTGACTAGAAAATTCGACGGCATCCATTTCGGACGAAAGAACCCCACTCCTTTGGGTCGAAACGACCCTCTGCGCAAAATGCTCCAAAAATGCCCAGACATACCAAATTTGCCCTGAAAATTGGACTGTTTCCGTTTAGGACGAAAAAATACCACTTGTTTGGGGAGGAACGACCCTCTGTGAAAAACGCCCACAAAGTGCCCCGAAAAGACCAAGTTCGACCAGATAATTCCACTGTGTCTGCTTCGGACGAAAAATACAACCTTTTTGAGTGAAAAACAACCTTCTTTGCAAAATGTCCCCCAAAAGGCCAAGTTTGAACCGGAAATTCAATTGTGTCCTCTTTGGACAAAAAATACCACTTGTTTGGTTGGAAACAATATTCTGAGCAAAACGCCCATTTAAGGCCAAAAGGGACCAAGTTTGACCTAAAGAGTCAACCGTATCAGTTTCGGATGAAAAATACCTCTTTTCTACAACGCAAAATGCCCAAAAAGGCCAATATTGACCTAAAGAATCAAGTTCATCCATTTTGGACGAAAAATACCAGTTTTGAGGTGGAAATGGCTATTAGGGAAAAACTCCCACAAAAGGCCAAAAAATACCAAGTTGGAATTGAAAATTCAACGGCATTCGTTTCGGATGAAAAAAAAAAAAAAAACCACTTGTCCGGGTTGAAGTGACCCTCTGTACAAAACGCCCCCAAAAGGCCCAAAAAGACAAAGTTTGGCCGAAAAATTGAACTTTGTCTGTTTGGGACAAAAAAATACCACTTGTTAACATGGAAACGACACCCTGTGCAAAACGCCCCCCAAAGTGGGCAAAAAGACCAAGTTCAATCAGACACCTCAACTGTGCCTGTTTCGGACCAAAAATGACACTTTTTGGGTGGAAATGACCTTCTACGCAAAGCATCTCAAAAATGCCCAAAAAGATCAAGCTCGACCAGATAATTCAACTGTGTCTATTTCGCACGTAAAATGCCACTACGCCCCCGAAATAACAAAAAAGACCAAGTTTTGCAACTGTCCCTTTGGACGAAAAGAACTACTTGTTTGGGGGGAAACAACATTCTGAGCAAAACGACCACTAAAGCCCCAAAAAGATCAAGTTTGACCTAAAAAGTCAACTGTGTCCGTTTCGAAAGAAAACTACCACTCCTTTTTTTGCGTGGAAAAAGACAAAATGCCCAGAAAGGCCAGCATTGACCTGAAAAATCAAATAAATCCATTTCGGACGAAAAATATCACTTTTATGGTGGAAATAGTTTTCTGTGCAAAATGTTTTGCCAACAAAAAGGTCCCACAAGACCAAGTTTGACGGGAAGATTCAACTGCATCCGTTTCGGATGAAAAAAACCCACCTATTTCGGTAGAAACGTCCTTCTGTGCAAAACGCTCCCAAAATGCCGAAAAGACCGAATTTGACATGAAAATTGAACCGTGTCTGCTCCGGACGAAAAATACGACTTTTTTGGGTGAGAAACGACCTTCTACGCAAAATACCCGCAAAAAGACCAAGTTTGACCCGGAAATTCAACTGTGTCCTGGGGGACGAGAAAAACCACTTGTTTGGGTGGTAACAGTATTCTGAGCAAAACGCCCACTAAAGATCCAAAAATACCAAGTTTGACCTAAAAAGTCAACTGCGTCGGTTTCGGACGAAAAATACAACTTTCTAATATTTTGCGGAAACAGAGTACAGGGCAAAACGTTGCCAAAACGCCCAAGAAGGCCAATATTGACCCAAAAAAGCAAATGCATCCATTTTGGATGAGAAAAATATCAGTTTTACGGTGGAAACGATTTTCTGAGCAAAACGCCAACAAAAAGGCCCCAAGAGACCGAGTTTGACTAGAAAATTCGACGGCATCCGTTTCGGACGAAAGAACCCCACCCGTTTGGGTGGAAACGACCCTCTGTGCAAAACGCTCCAAAAATGCCCAGACGTACCAAATTTGCCCTGAAAATTGGACTGTTTCCGTTTAGGACGAACAAATACCACTTGTTTGGGGAGGAACGACCCTCTATGAAAAACGCCCACAAAGTGCCCCGAAAAGACCAAGTTCGACTAGATAATTCCACTGTGTCTGCTTCGGACGAAAAATACAACCTTTTTGGTTGAAAAACAACCTTCTTTGCAAAATGTCCCCCAAAAGGCCAAGTATGAACCGAAATTCAATTGTGTCCTCTTTGGACAAAAAATACCACTTGTTTGGTTGGAAACAATATTATGAGCAAAACGCCCATTTAAGGCCAAAAGGGACCAAGTTTGATCTAAAGAGTCAACCGTATCAGTTTCGGACTGAAAAATACGTCTTTTCTACAGACGCAAAATGCCCAAAAAGGCCAATATTGACCTAAAGAATCAAGTTCATCCATTTCGGACGAAAAATACCAGTTTTGAGGTGGAAATGGCTATTAGGGAAAAACTCCCACAAAAGGCCAAAAAATACCAAGTTGGAATTGAAAATTCAACGGCATTCGTTTCGGACGAAAAAAAAAAAAAAAAACCACTTGTCCGGGTTGAAGTGACCCTCTGTACAAAACGCCCCCAAAAGGCCCAAAAAGACAAAGTTTGGCCGAAAAATTGAACTTTGTCTGTTTGGGACAAAAAAATACCACTTGTTAACATGGAAACGACACCCTGTGCAAAACGCCCCCCAAAGTGGGCAAAAAGACCAAGTTCAATCAGACACCTCAACTGTGTCTGTTTCGGACCAAAAATGACACTTTTTGGGTGGAAATGACCTTCTACGCAAAGCATCTCAAAAATGCCCAAAAAGATCAAGCTCGACCAGATAATTCAACTGTGTCTATTTCGCACGAAAAATGCCACTACGCCCCCGAAATAACAAAAAAGACCAAGTTTTGCAACTGTCCCTTTGGACGAAAAGAACTACTTGTTTGGGGGGAAACAACATTCTGAGCAAAACGACCACTAAAGCCCCAAAAATATCAAGTTTGACCTAAAAAGTCAACTGCGTCCGTTTCGGACGAAAAATACCTCTTTTTTTTGCGTGGAAAAAGACAAAATGCCCAGAAAGGCCAACATTGACCTGAAAAATCAAATAAATCCATTTCGGATGAAAAATATCACTTTTATGGTGGAAATAGTTTTCTGAGCAAAATGTTTTGCCAACAAAAAGGTCCCACAAGACCAAGTTTGACGGGAAGATTCAACTGCATCCGTTTCGGATGAAAAACACCCACTTATTTCGGTTGAAACGTCCCTCTGTGCAAAACGCTCCCAAAATGCCGGAAAGACCGAATTTTACATGAAAATTGAACCGTGTCTGCTTCGGACGAAAAATACGACTTTTTTGGGTGAGAAACGACATTCTACGCAAAATACCCGAAAAAAGACCAAGTTTGACCCGGAAATTCAACTGTGTCCCGGGGGACGAGAAAAACCACTTGTTTGGGTGGTAACAGTATTCTGAGCAAAACGCCCACCAAAGTTCCAAAAATACCAAGTTTGACCTAAAAAGTCAACTGCGTCGGTTTCGGACGAAAAATACAACTTTCTAATAATTTGCGGAAACAGAGTACACGGCAAAACGCTGCCAAAACGCCCAAGAAGGCCAATATTGACCCAAAAAAGCAAATGCATCCATTTCGGATGAGAAAAATATCAGTTTTACGGTGGAAACGATTTTCTGAGCAAAACGCCAACAAAAAGGCCCCAAGAGACCGAGTTTGACTAGAAAATTCGACGGCATCCGTTTCGGACGAAAGAACCCCACTCGTTTGGGTCGAAACGACCCTCTGTGCAAAACGCTCCAAAAATGCCTAGACATACCAAATTTGGCCTGAAAATTGGACTGTTTCCGTTTAGGACGAAAAAATACCACTTGTTTGGGGAGGAACGACCCTCTGTGAAAAACGCCCACAAAGTGCCCCGAAAAGACCAAGTTCGACCAGATAATTCCACTGTGTCTGCTTCGGACGAATAATACAACCTTTTTGGGTGAAAAACAACATTCTTTGCAAAATGTCGCCCAAAAGGCCAAGTTTGAACCGGAAATTCAATTGTGTCCCTTTGGACAAAAAATACCACTTGTTTGGTTGGAAACAGTATTCTGAGGAAAACGCCCATTTAAGGCCAAAAGGGACCAAGTTTGACCTAAAGAGTCAACCGTATCAGTTTCGGACGAAAAATACGTCTTTTCTTCAGAGCAAAATGCCCAAAAAGGCCAATATTAACCTAAAGAATCAACTTCATACATTTCGGACGAAAAATACCAGTTTTGAGGTGGAAATGGCTATTAGGGAAAAACTCCCACAAAAGGCCAAAAAATACCAAGTTCGAATTGAAAATTCAACGGCATTCGTTTCGGACGAAAAAAAAAAAACAAACCACTTGTCCGGGTTGAAGTGACCCTCTGTACAAAACGCCCCCAAAAGGCCCAAAAAGACAAAGTTTGGCCGAAAAATTGAACTGTGTCTGTTTGGGACAAAAAAATACCACTTGTTAACATAGAAACGACACCCTGTGCAAAACGCCCCCCAAAGTGGGCAAAAAGACCAAGTTCAATCAGACACCTCAACTGTGTCTGTTTCGGACCAAAAATGACACTTTTTGGGTGGAAATGGCCTTCTACGCAAAGCAACTCAAAAATGCCAAAAAAGATCAAGCTCGACCAGATAATTTAACTGTGTCTATTTCGCACGGACAATGCCACTACGCCCCCGAAATAACAAAAAAGACCAAGTTTTGCAACTGTCCCTTTAGACGAAAAAAACTACTTGTTTGGTAGGAAACAACATTCTGAGCAAAACGACCACTAAAGCCCCAAAAAGATCAAGTTTGACCTAAAAAGTCAACTGTGTCCGTTTCGGAAGAAAAATACCACTCCTTTTTTTGCGTGGAAAAAGACAAAATGCCCAGAAAGGCCAGCATTGACCTGAAAAATCAAATAAATCCATTTCGGACGAAAAATATCACTTTTATGGTGGAAATAGTTTTCTGTGCAAAATGTTTTGCCAACAAAAAGGTCCCACAAGACCAAGTTTGACGGGAAGATTCAACTGCATCCGTTTCGGATGAAAAAAACCCACCTATTTCGGTAGAAACGTCCTTCTGTGCAAAACGCTCCCAAAATGCCGAAAAGACCGAATTTGACATGAAAATTGAACCGTGTCTGCTCCGGACGAAAAATACGACTTTTTTGGGTGAGAAACGACCTTCTACGCAAAATACCCGCAAAAAGACCAAGTTTGACCCGGAAATTCAACTGTGTCCTGGGGGACGAGAAAAACCACTTGTTTGGGTGGTAACAGTATTCTGAGCAAAACGCCCACTAAAGATCCAAAAATACCAAGTTTGACCTAAAAAGTCAACTGCGTCGGTTTCGGACGAAAAATACAACTTTCTAATATTTTGCGGAAACAGAGTACAGGGCAAAACGTTGCCAAAACGCCCAAGAAGCCCAATATTGACCCAAAAAAGCAAATGCATCCATTTTGGATGAGAAAAATATCAGTTTTACGGTGGAAACGGTTTTCTGAGCAAAACGGCAACAAAAAGGCCCCAAGAGACCGAGTTTGACTAGAAAATTCGACGGCATCCATTTCGGACGAAAGAACCCCACCCGTTTGGGTGGAAACGACCCTCGGTGCAAAACGCTCCAAAAATGCCCAGACGTACCAAATTTGCCCTGAAAATTGGACTGTTTCCGTTTAGGACGAACAAATACCACTTGTTTGGGGAGGAACGACCCTCTATGAAAAACGCCCACAAAGTGCCCCGAAAAGACCAAGTTCGACCAGATAATTCCACTGTGTCTGCTTCGGACGAATAATACAACCTTTTTGGGTGAAAAACAACATTCTTTGCAAAATGTCGCCCAAAAGGCCAAGTTTGAACCGGAAATTCAATTGTGTCCCTTTGGACAAAAAATACCACTTGTTTGGTTGGAAACAATATTCTGAGGAAAACGCCCATTTAAGGCCAAAAGGGACCAAGTTTGACCTAAAGAGTCAACCGTATCAGTTTCGGACGAAAAATACGTCTTTTCTTCAGAGCAAAATGCCCAAAAAGGCCAATATTAACCTAAAGAATCAACTTCATACATTTCGGACGAAAAATACCAGTTTTGAGGTGGAAATGGCTATTAGGGAAAAACTCCCACAAAAGGCCAAAAAAATACCAAGTTCGAATTGAAAATTCAACGGCATTCGTTTCGGACGAAAAAAAAAAAAACAAACCACTTGTCCGGGTTGAAGTGACCCTCTGTACAAAACGCCCCCAAAAGGCCCAAAAAGACAAAGTTTGGCCGAAAAATTGAACTGTGTCTGTTTGGGACAAAAAAATACCACTTGTTAACATAGAAACGACACCCTGTGCAAAACGCCCCCCAAAGTGGGCAAAAAGACCAAGTTCAATCAGACACCTCAACTGTGTCTGTTTCGGACCAAAAATGACACTTTTTGGGTGGAAATGGCCTTCTACGCAAAGCATCTCAAAAATGCCAAAAAAGATCAAGCTCGACCAGATAATTCAACTGTGTCTATTTCGCACGGAAAATGCCACTACGCCCCCGAAATAACAAAAAAGACCAAGTTTTGCAACTGTCCCTTTAGACGAAAAAAACTACTTGTTTGGGGGGAAACAGCATTCTGAGCAAAACGACCACTAAAGCCCCAAAAAGATCAAGTTTGACCTAAAAAGTCAACTGTGTCCGTTTCGAAAGAAAAATACCACTCCTTTTTTTGCGTGGAAAAAGACAAAATGCCCAGAAAGGCCAGCATTGACCTGAAAAATCAAATAAATCCATTTCGGACGAAAAATATCACTTTTATGGTGGAAATAGTTTTCTGTGCAAAATGTTTTGCCAACAAAAAGGTCCCACAAGACCAAGTTTGACGGGAAGATTCAACTGCATCCGTTTCGGATGAAAAAAACCCACCTATTTCGGTAGAAACGTCCTTATGTGCAAAACGCTCCCAAAATGCCGAAAAGACCGAATTTGACATGAAAATTGAACCGTGTCTGCTCTGGATGAAAAATACGACTTTTTTGGGTGAGAAACGACCTTCTACGCAAAATACCCGCAAAAAGACCAAGTTTGACCCGAAAATTCAACTGTGTCCTGGGGGACGAGAAAAACCACTTGTTTGGGTGGTAACAGTATTCTGAGCAAAACGCCCACTAAAGATCCAAAAATACCAAGTTTGACCTAAAAAGTCAACTGCGTCAGTTTCGGACGAAAAATACAATTTTCTAATAATTTGCGGAAACAGAGTACCCGGCAAAACGCTGCCAAAACGCCCAAGAAGCCCAATATTGACCCAAAAAAGCAAATGCATCCATTTCGGATGAGAAAAATATCAGTTTTACGGTGGAAACGGTTTTCTGAGCAAAACGCCAACAAAAAGGCCCCAAGAGACCGAGTTTGACTAGAAAATTCGACGGCATCCATTTCGGACGAAAGAACCCCACTCGTTTGGGTCGAAACGACCCTCTACGCAAAATGCTCCAAAAATGCCCAGACATACCAAATTTGCCCTGAAAATTGGACTGTTTCCGTTTAGGAGGAAAAAATACCACTTGTTTGGGGAGGAACGACCCTCTGTGAAAAACGCCCACAAAGTGGCCCGAAAAGACCAAGTTCGACCAGATAATTCCACTGTGTCTGCTTCGGACGAAAAATACAACCTTTTTGGGTGAAAAACAACATTCTTTGCAAAATGTCCCCCAAAAGGCCAAGTTTGAACCGGAAATTCAATTGTGTCCCTTTGGACAAAAAATACCACTTGTTTGGTTGGAAACAATATTCTGAGCAAAACGCCCATTTAAGGCCAAAAGGGACCAAGTTTGACCTAAAGAGTCAACCGCATCAGTTTCGAACAAAAAATACGTCTTTTCTATAGAGCAAAATGCCCGAAAAGGCCAATTGTGACCTAAAGAATCAAGTTCATCCATTTCGGACGAAAAATACCAGTTTTGATGTGGAAATGGCTATTAGGGAAAAACTGCCACAAAAGGCCAAAAAATACCAAGTTCGAATTGAAAATTCAATGGCATTCGTTTCGGACGAAAAAAAAAAAAAAAAAAAACCACTTGTCCGGGTTTGGTACGTCTGGGCATTTTTGGAGCGTTTTGCACAGAGGGTCGTTTCAACCCAAACGAGTGGGGTTCTTTCATCCGAAACGGATGCCATCGAATTTTCTAGTCAAACTCGGTCTCTTGGGGCCTTTTTGTTGGCGTTTTGCTCAGAAAACCGTTTCCACCGTAAAACTGATATTTTTCTCATCCGAAATGGATGCATTTGCTTTTTTGGGTCAATATTGGCCTTCTTAGGCGTTTTGGCAGCGTTTTGCCCTGTACTCTGTTTCCGCAAATTATTAGAAAGTTGTATTTTTCGTCCGAAACCGACGCAGTTGACTTTTTAGGTCAAACTTGGTATTTTTGGATCTTTAGTGGGCGTTTTGCTCAGAATACTGTTACCACCCAAACAAGTGGTTTTTCTCGTCCCCCGGGACACAGTTGAATTTCCGGGTCAAACTTGGTCTTTTTGCGGGTATTTTGCGTAGAAGGTCGTTTCTCACCCAAAAAAGTCGTATGTTTCGTCCGGAGTAGACACGGTTTAATTTTCATGTAAAATTCGGTCTTTTCGGCATTTTGGGAGCGTTTTGCATAGAGGGACGTTTCAACCGAAATAGGTGGGTTTTTGTCATCCGAAACGGAGGCAGTTGAATCTTCCCGTCAAACTTGGTCTTGTGGGACCTTTTTGTTGGTAAAACATTTTGCTCAGAAAACTATTTCCACCATAAAAGTGATATTTTTCGTCCGGAATGGATTTATTTGATTTTTCAGGTCAATGCTGGCCTTTCTGGGCATTTTGTATTTTTCCACGCAAAAAAAGGAGTGGTATTTTTCGTCCGAAACGGACACAATTGACTTTTTAGGTCAAACTTGATCTTTTTGGGGCTTTAGTGGTCGTTTTGCTCAGAATGTTGTTTCCCCCCAAACAAGTAGTTTTTTTCGTCCAAAGGGACAGTTGCAAAACTTGGTCTTTTTTGTTATTTCGGGGGCGTAGTGGCATTTTCCGTGCGAAATAGACACAGTTGAATTATCTGGTCGAGCTTGATCTTTTTGGGCATTTTTGAGATGCTTTGCGTAGAAGGTCATTTCCACCCAAAAAGTGTCATTTTTGGTCCGAAACAGACACAGTTGAGGTGTCTGATTGAACTTGGTCTTTTTGCCCACTTTGGGGGGCGTTTTGCAAAGGGTGTCGTTTCCATGTTAACAAGTGGTATTTTTTTGTCCCAAACAGACAAAGTTCAATTTTTCAGCCAAACTTTGTCTTTTTGGGCCTTTTGGGGGCGTTTTGTACAGAGGGTCACTTCAACCCGGACAAGTGGTTTTTTTTTTTTTTTTCGTCCGAAACGAATGCCATTGAATTTTCAATTCGAACTTGGTATTTTTTGGCCTTTTGTGGGAGTTTTTCCCTAGTAGCCATTTCCACCTCAAAACTGATATTTTTCGTCCGAAATGGATGAACTTGATTCTTTAGGTCAATATTGGACTTTTTGGGCATTTTGCTCTGTACAAAAGACGTATTTTTCGTCCGAAACTGATACGGTTGACTCTTTAGGTCAAACTTGGTCCCTTTTGGCCTTAAATGGGCGTTTTGCTCAGAATATTGTTTCCAACCAAACAAGTGGTATTTTTTGTCCAAAGGGACACAATTGAATTTCCGGTTCAAACTTGGCCTTTTGGGGGACATTTTGCAAAGAATGTTGTTTTTCACCCAAAAAGGTTGTATTTTTCGTCCGAAGCAGACACAGTGGAATTATCTGGTCGAACTTGGTCTTTTCGGGGCACTTTGTGGGCGTTTTTCACAGAGGGTCGTTCCTTCCCAAACAAGTGGTATTTGTTCGTCCTAAACGGAAACAGTCCAATTTTCAGGGCAAATTTGGTACGTCTGGGCATTTTTGGAGCGTTTTGCACAGAGGG
>CM028329.1:19286909-19301909 GCA_016647705.1 Eucommia ulmoides | reverse complement strand
ACTCCACCTTCTTCTCCCACTCCAAGTAAGCTTCAGGGTCATTTTTCCCTTGGAACGACGGTATCTTCATTTTTATGTTCCCAAGGTTTCGGTCAACCCCATCTCGCCATCTTGGATCTCTGCGAAAAAATCTACCACGCCTTTCTGCCCTTGGCACGAACCAACCCTCACCGTTCGATGAAGATTGCTCTTCATCATTTTCGAACACATCCTCGTGGTCACCATCAGAATTTTCCACGTGGGCACGCCTTTCTTGCCTTCTTCTAGCATTTGGGACTCCTTGGGGCTGCCCCTCACGCCAAGCGGCAATAGCAGCGTCTTGCTTATCCATCCGATCCCGCATTTCATTAAACACCACATTTATGCGTTCAAATTGTTGTTGCATAGCCTGCAACATGGTGGTCGTCACTTCCCCTCCTTCATTGTTTGATGTGTTACCCCTGGAAGACATATCTTGAAAATAGAAATATTAGAGAATAAGTCCTCACACACTCCCTCACGTATTTGCACTCAAAGTATGTCACTCACACTCTCTTGCCTTTTTTCACTCGTAGCTTCCTCTTTTAGTTCTTTATTGAACTTAACCTATCTCAATCAGAATTTCTCGCAACAATCCGAACTCTGTGATTCACTTCACTAAGAATGAAATTTAGGAAAGATAACAAAACGAACAAGGACAACACAAAGGATAAGTTATGGAATCGATCAAGAAGAATATGCTCTCTTTTTGGCTGCAGGATTTTCGTTTTTTTTTTTTTTTTTTTTTTTTTTTTTAAATGATGATGACAATAACTTTAAATAATATCTAACAAATTTGAAGACTTTAAACAAGATCTGAACAGATTTGAACACTTAACAAGATCTGAACAGAATTGAAGCTTTAAACGAGATCTGAACAGAATTGAAGACTTAAACAAGATCTGAATAGAATTAAAGATGAAATAAAAGAAACTAATTAATGAAAAACAAGGATAGATCAAACCTGATTTTAGAACCGTGCTCTGATTACCAAATGATGCGAACCTCACCAAGAATTAGTGAGACCCGAAACCAATTTATGATGTCTTTGCTAGGATCGATCTAAAATCTGGATTTATAATGAAAAGAAAGAAAGGAAGAACACAAAAATACAGAATATTTGATAGAAACCTTGACCCAACGTTTATGAATGAAACACGAACCAAAGGTATAAAATAACAAACCTCGACCCAAAGATTATAATGGAATCACGAACCGAAGTTATAGAGTTTGAACGCCACAAGATTTTCTTGATAAGTTCAAAGAAAAGTTCTATGAAGAACTCAAGAGAAAACTCTCTCAATCTGATATATTATTCAAGTAATGTGTTTTTTCCCATGGAATACAACTCTCTTAAATAGGCAACCAACACAAAGGAGAGCCTAGGCTAGTGGGTGGTCAAGCACACCCTACCTTAGATAGGGGGCGGTCTTTCACACCTAGGGATGTCCTTTTCACACAAGAAGTCTTCAACTTTAGCATACCCTACTATAGGTAGTGGGTGGCCTTCCACACCTAGGGGAAGGCTACAAGAACAAAAGTCCTAGATGCCTTTCATACTTATTACAAGATCAATACTAGAAAATAAAAATACTAATTGGCATTGATGCCTTACAAAATGATATAAACTAAAACAAATAAGTAGAATTTCGTGGGTCTCATGTTTTGGGCCATTTGAGTTCATGACTAAGCCCATTTGCTTGCCTTTATGAGATGGATTAGGCCTTGATTGCCATTTGGGCCTAACGTGGGCATTACGACTTTAGATTCAGCCCATATATCTTGAATTAGCCCATTAAGTGCTTCTTTGATCTTCTTGGATCTTGCCCTCGTAATAGGCCCAATTGGAACATGCAGCGGATCCTTTGTTGGTGCACGTTGGTTCTCATCACTACATCCAAGAGGGGATGGTCCATTTCAAGTCCTTGAGAGGATCAATGATAATGCATACAAACTGGATCTTCCAGGTGAGTATAAGGTTAGTGCAACATTTAATGTTTCTCATCTTTCTCCGTTTGATGTAGGAGACGATTCGAGGTCGAATCCTTTTGAAGAGAGGAGGGATGATGAGAACCAACGTGCACCAACAAAGGATCCGCTGCATGTTCCAATTGGGCCTATTACGAGGGCAAGATTGATGCGAACCTCACCAAGAATTAGTGAGACCCGAAACCAATTTATGGTGTCGTTGCTAGGATCGATCTAAAATCTAGATTTATAAATTAAAAGAAAGAAAGGAAGAACACAAAAATACAGAATGTTTGATAGAAACCTTGACCCAACGTTTACGAATGAAACGCGAACCAAAGGTATAAAATAACAAACCTCGACCCAGAGATTATAATGGAATCACGAACCGAAGTTATAGAGTTTGAACGCCACAAGAAATTCTTGATAAGTTCAAAGAAAAGTTCTATGAAGAACTCAAGAGAAAACTCTCTCAATCTGATATATTATTCAAGTAATGTGTTTTTCCCATGGAATACAACTCTCTTAAATAGGCAACCAACACAAAGGAGAGCCTAGGCTAGTGGGTGGTCAAGCACACCCTACCTTACATAGGGGGCGGTCTTTCACACCTAGGGTTGTCCTTTTCACACAATAAGTCTTCAACTTTAGCACACCCTACTATAGATAGTGGGTGGCCTTTCACACCTAGGGGGAGGCTACAAGAACAAAAGTCCTAGATGCCTTTCAAACTTATTACAATATCAATACTAGAAAATAAAAATACTAATTGGCATTGATGTCTTACAAAATGATATAAACTAAAATAAATAAGTAGAATTTCGTGGGTCTCATGTTTTGGCCCATTTAAGTTCATGACTAAGCCCATTTGCTTGCCTTTATGAGATGGATTAGGCCTTGATTTCCATTTGGGCCTAACTTGGGCATTATGACTTTAGATTCAGCACATATATCTTGAATTAGCCCATTAAGTGCTTCTTTGATCTTCTTGGATCTTGCCCTCGTAATAGGCCCAATTGGAACATGCAGCGGATCCTTTGTTGGTGCACGTTGGTTCTCATCAAAGATCCAAGAAGATCAAAGACGAACTTAATGGGCTAATTCAAGATATATGGGCTGAATCTAAAGTCGTAATACCCAAGTTAGGCCCAAATCGCAATCAAGGCCTAATCCATCTCATAAAGGCAAGCAAATGGGCTTAGTCATGAACTTAAATGGGCCAAAACATGAGACCCACGAAATTCTACTCATTTATTTTAGTTTATATCATTTTGTAAGACATCAATGCCAATTAGTTTTTTTTATTTTCTAGTATTGATCTTGTAATAAGTTTGAAAGGCATCTAGGACTTTTGTTCTTGTAGCCTCCCCCTAGGTGTGAAAGACCACCCATTATCTATAGTAGGGTGTGCTAAAGTTGAAGACTTCTTGTGTGAAAAGGACACCCCTAGGTGTGAAAGACCGCCCCCTATCTAAGGTAGGGTGTGCTTGACCACCCACTAGCCTAGGCTCTCATTTGTGTTGGTTGCCTATTTAAGAGAGTTGTATTCCATGGGAAAAAGACATTACTTGAATAATATATCAGATTGAGAGAGTTTTCTCTTGAGTTCTTCATAGAACTTTTCTTTGAACTTATCAAGAATTTCTTGTGGCGTTCAAACTCTATAACTTCGGTTCGTGATTCTATTATAATCTTTGGGTCGAGGTTTGTTATTTTATACCTTTGGTTCACGTTTCATTCATAAACTTTGGGTCAAGGTTTCCTATCAAACATTCTGTACTTTTGTGTTCTTCCTTTCTTTCTTTTCATTTATAAATCTAGATTTTAGATCGATCCTAGCAAAGACACCATAAATTGGTTTCGGGTCTCACCAATTCTTGGTGAGGTTCGCATCACCAAAGCTCTTGAATTAGCCCATTAAGCGCTTCTTTGATCTTCTTGGATCTTGCCCTAGTAATGGGCCCACTCGGGACATGCAATGTGTCCTTTGATGTTGCTTGTTGGTTCTCATCATCCTGGCTCTTCAAAAGGATTCGACCTCGAATCTTCACCTACATCAAACGGAGAAAGATCGGACACATTAAATGTAGCACTAACGTTATACTCACCTGGAAGATCCAACTTGTGCGCATTATTATTGATCCTCTGAAGCACTTGAAATGGACCATCCCCTCTAGGATGTAGCTTAGTCCGCCTATGGGCTGGAAATCTTTCTTTTCTCATATGCACCCAAACCCAATCACCCGGTTAAAAAATGACTCGTCTATGGCCCTTATTTTCTTTGTTTGCATATTGCTCATTTTTCTTCTTTATGTGTTGTCGTACACTTTCATGGAGTTTCTTCACCATCTCAGCCTTCTTTTATCCATCCAAACTAGCCCTCTCATTGACTGGCAAAGGCAACAAATCCAAAGGAGTTAGTGGATTAAAACCATGAACAATCTGAAATGGTGAAAAATCAGTAGTAGAATGAACACTCCGATTATAAGCAAATTCAATGAACGGCAAACAATCCTCCCAATTTTTCAAGTTCTTTTGAATTATAGTACGCAACAAAGTAGATAAAGTTCGATTTACTACCTCGGTTTGTCCATCCGTTTGGGCGTGACAAGTAGTTGAGAACAATAATTTAGTTCCCATCTTTCCCCACAAGACTTTCCAAAAATAGCTTAGGAACTTAACATCACGATCAAATACAATAATCTTAGGAACACCATGGAGACGTACTATAGCTAAAGAACAAATCAGCGACATGGGTTGCATCATCAGTTTTCTTACAAGATATGAAATGTGCCATCTTAGAGAACCTATCAACAATCACAAAAATCGAATCAATACCTTTCCTTGACCTAGGCAAGCCTAAAACAAAGTCCATGGAAATATCCATCCAAGGCACACTAGGTACAGGCAAGGGAGTGTATAATCGATGTGGTAAGACTCTAGATTTGGCTTGCCTACACGTAACACACCTAGCACAAACTCTCTCCACATCATGTTTCATCTTTGACCAAAAGAAGTATTCATGTAACACGTCTAAAGTCTTTCTCACAGCAAAATGACCCATCAAACCACCCCCATGTGCTTCACGCACGAGTAACTCACACATAGAACTATTAGGCACACAAAGTCTATTTTCTCTAAACAAGTACCCATCTAGTCTATAGAACTTACCAAATGCTGTCTTTTCACATGCACCAAACGCACTAGCAAAATCATCATCATTAGCATGCAATTCTTTAACATATTCAAACCCCAGTAGCTTTGCATTTAATGTAGAGACAAGGGCGTAGCTTTTGGAGAGTGCATCAACCACAATATTTCCCTTACCTTGTTTGTATTTGATTACATAAGGGAAGGTTTCAATGAATTCCATCCACTTAGTATTTTTCGTCCAAACAGACACTGTTGAATTTCGAGGTCAAACTTGGTCTTTTTGGGCATTTTGGGGGGCGTTTTGCATGGAAGGCCATTTCCACAAAAAAAAATGATATTGTTCATTCGAAACAAATACTGTTGAAATATCTGTTCGAACTTGGTCTTTTTGGGCATTTTGGGGGCGTTTAGCATAGGGGTCGTTTCCACCCAAACAAGTGGTATTTTTTTTCCTATAGGGACAGTTCAATTTTCTAGCCAAACTTTGTCTTTTTGGGTCTTTTTGGGGCGTTTTGCTCAAAGGGCCGTTTGCACACAAAAAAAAAGTGGTATTTTTCATCCAAAATGAATGCATTTCATTTTTTAGGTCAGACTATGTCTTTTGGGGGCTTGTGTGCTCGTTTTGCTCAGAATGTTGTTTCCACCGAAACGAATGGTATTTTCCGTCCAAACGAACACAGTTGAATTTTCGTTTCAAACTTGGTCTTTTTCGGCATTTTGTGGTCGTTTTGCATAGAAGGCCGTTTCCACAAAAAAAATGTGGTATTTTTTGTCCGAAACAGACACAGTTGAATTATCTGGTCGAACTTGGTCTTTTTGGGCATTTCGGGGACGTTTTGCACAGAGGGTCGTTTCATCCCAAGCAAGTGGTTTTTTTCATCCGAAACGGACGCAGTTGATTTTTGTAGTCAAACTTGGTTTGTTTGTTGTTTTACCTTAAGTAGGTGTTTTGCTCAAAATGTTGTTTTCTCCCAAATAAGTGGTATTTTTTTGTCCAAACGGACAAAATTGAATTTTCAGGTCAAACTTGGTCTTTTTGGGCATTTTGCAGGCATTTTACATAGAAGGCCATTTCCACCCAAAAAAATTGTATTTTTCACCTGAAACAAACACAATTGAAGTATCTGGTCGAACTTGGTTTTTTTGGGCATTTTGGTGGTGTTTTGCACAGAGGGTCGTTTCCACCCATACGAGTGGTATTTTTTGTGCTAAACGGGCACAGTTCAATTTTTCGGCCAAACTTGGTCTTTTTGGGGCGTTTTACTCACATGGCCGTTTCCCCCAAAAACGTGAAATTTTTCATCCAAAATGGATGCATTTCCTTTTTTAGGTCAAACTTGATCTCTTTGGGCCTTAAGTGGGCGTTTCGCGCAGAATGTTGTTTCCACCCGAACAAGTGATTTTTTTGGTCCAAATGAACACAGTTGAATTACGAGATCAAATTTGGTCTTTTTGGGCATTTTGGGGCATTTTGCAAAGGCTATTTCCACCCAAAAAAATAGTATTTTTGTCTAAAACAGACACAGTTGAGTTATCTGATCGAACTTGGTCTTTTTGCCCATTTTGGGGACGTTTTGCACTATGTTTTTTTTTTCGTCCGAAACGGACGCAATTGAATTTCCTAGTTCAACATTATCTTTTGGGGCCTTTTTGTTGGCGTTTTGCTCAGAAAGCCGTTTCCACCATAAAAGTGGGATACCTATTTTTTGTCCAAAACAGACAAAGTTAACTTTTTAGGTCAAACTGGGTCTTTTTGGGCCTTTAGTAGGCATTTTTCTCAGCATGTTGTTTCCATCCAAACAAGTCGTATTTTTCGTCCGAAACGGACGCAGTTGAATTTTCGGGTTAAACTTGGTCTTCTTGGGCAGTTTTGGGGCGTTTTGCATGGAAGGCCGTTTTCACCCAAAAAATTGGTTTTTTTTTCGGAAACAGACACAGTTGAATTATCTGGTTGAATTTGGTTTTTTTGGGCATTTCGGAGGTGTTTTGCACAGAGGGTCATTTCTACCCAAACAAGTGGTTTTTTTCGTCTGAAACGAACGTAGTTGAATTTTCTAGTCAAACTTTCTCTTCTTAGGCATTTTAGGGGTGTTTTGCATGGAAGGCCGTTTCACCTAGAAAAGTGGTATTTTTCGTCTAAAACAAACACAATTGAATTATCAGGTCGAACTTGGTCTTTTTGGGCATTTTAGAGATATTTTTCACAGAGGGTCGTTTCTACCGAAACAAGTGATATTTTTTGTTCTAAACGGACACAGTTCAATTTTTGGGACAAAATTGGTCTTTTTTGGCATTTTGGGAGCATTTTACACACAGGCCATTTCAGCCCAAACAAGTGGTATTTTTTGTCCAAAATGCATTTGATTTTTTAGGTCGAACTTGGTCTTTTTTGGCCTTAAGTAGGTGTTTTGCTCATAATGTGTTTTCCACCCAAACAAGTAGTATTTTTCGTCCAAACGGACACAGTTGAATTTCGAAGTCAAATTAGGTCTTTTTGGGCCTTTTCGGGGAGTTTTGCACAGAGGGTCGTTTCAACACAAACAAGTAGTTTTTTTCTTCCGTAATAGACGCGATTGAATTTTGTAGTCAAACTTGGTCTTTTTTTACCATTTGTGGGCGTTTTGCTCATAAATCTGTTTCCACCATAAAAGTGGTCTTTTTCATCTGAAATCGATCATTTGACTTTTTAGGTCAATATTAGCCTTTTTGGGAATTTTGGGTGCGTTTTGCTCTATAATCTGTTTCCACAAAAAAAAAAAAAAAAGTGATTTTTTCATCCGTAACGGACACAGTTGACTTTTTAGGTCAAACTTTGTCTTTTTGGGCCTTTAGCGGGTGTTTTGCTCTGAATGTTGTTTCCGCCCAAAAAAATGGTATTTTTCTTCCAAACGAACACAGTTGAAATTCGAAGTTAAACTTGGTCTTCTTGGGTATTTTGGGGTCGTTTTGCATAGAAGGCCGTTTTCACAAAAAAAAAAAAAAAAGTGGTATTTTTCGTCCGAAACAAATACAGTTGAATTATTTTGTCGAACTTGGTCTTTTTGGGCAATTTGGGGTCGTTTTGCATAGAGGGCCGTTTCTACCCAAACAAGTGATATTTTTCATCCAAAATGGATGCATTTGATTTTTTAGGTCGAACTTGGTATTTTTTTACCTTAAGTCGGTGTTTTGCTCAAAATGTTGTCTCCACCCAAATAAGTGGTATTTTTCGTCCAAACGGATACAGTTGAATTTTCAGGTCAACCTTGGTTTTTTTGGGCATTTTGGGGGCGTTTTGCGTTGAAAGTCGTTTCCACCCAATGAGTGGTATTTTTCGTCTGAAACAGACACAATTGGAGTATCTGGTAGAACTTGGTCTTTTTGGGCATTTTGGTGGCGTTTTGCAGCGATGGTCATTTCTACCCAAACAAGTGGTATTTTTTGTGCTAAACGGACACAGTTCAATTTTTCGGTCAAACTTTGTCTTTTTGGGTCTCTTTGGGGCGTTTTCTTCAAAGGGTCGTTTCCACCATAACAGTTGTATTTTTCTTCTGGAATGGATGCATTATAGTTTTTAGGTCAATATTGGTCTTTTTGGGCATTTTGGGAGCATTTTACTTTGTAGTCTGTTTCCACAAAAATAAGACGTATTTTTCGTCCAAAACAGACACAGTTGATTTTTTAGGTCAAACTTGGTCTTTTTGGGCCTTTAGTAGGCGTTTTTCTCAGAATGTTGTTTCCACCCAAACAAGTGGTATTTTTCGTCCGAAACGGACACAGTTGAATTTTCGGGTCAAACTGGTCTTTTTGGGCATTTTGGGGGCATTTTGCGTAGAAGGCCGTTTTCACCCAAAAAAGTGGTATTTTTTGCCTGAAACAGACACAGTTAAAGTATCTGGTTGAACAGTCTCTTTGGGCATTTTGGTGGTGTTTTGCACAGAGGGTCGTTTCCACCCAAACAAGTGATATTTTTTGTGATAAACGGACACAATTCAATTTTCCGGCCAAACTTTGTCTTTTTGGGTCTTTTTGGGGCGTTTTGCTCAGGGGGCCGTTTCCACCATAACGGTGGTATTTTTCGTCCGGAATGGATGTATTTGATTTTTTAGGTCAATATTGGCCTTTTCGGGCATTTTGGGACCGTTTTGCTCTGTAGTCTGTTTCCACAAAAATAAGATGTATTTTTCGTCCGAAATAGACACAGTTGATTTTTTAGGTCAAACTTGGTCTTTTTGGGCCTTTAGTGGACGTTTTTCTCAGAATGTTGTTTCCACCCAAACAAGTGACATTTTTCATCCGAAACGGACGCAGTTGAATTTTCAGGTCAAACTTGGTCTTCTTGTGCATTTTGGGGGCGTTTTGCATGGAAGACCGTTTCCACCCAAAAAGTGGTATTTTTCGTCCGAAACAAACACAGTTGAAATACTTGGTCGAACTTGATCTTTTTGGGCATTTTGGGGGCATTTTGCCCAAAGGGTCGTTTCAACCCAAACAAGTGGTCATTTTTGTCCTAAACGAACACAGCTCAATTTTTCAGGTCAAATTTCGTCTTTTTGGGCATTATGGGAATATTTTGCACAGAGGGTCGTTTCAGCCCAAACAAGTGGCATTTTTTGTCCAAAATGGATGCATTTGATTTTTTAGGTTAAACTTGGTCTTTTTTGGCCTTAAGCAGGCGTTTTGCTCAGAATGTTGTTTTCACCCAAACAAGTGGTATCTTTCGTGCAAACAAACACAGTTGAATTTTTTGGTCAAACTTGGTCTTTTTGGGCATTTTGGGGACGTTTTGCACAAACGGTCGTTTCTACCCAAACAAGTGGTATTTTTTGTCCTAAACGGACACAGTTCAATTTTTTGGCCAAACTTGGTCTTTCTGGGCCTATTGGGGGTGTTTTGCTCAGAAGGCCGTTCCCCCCCCCCCCCCCCCCCAAAAAAAAGTGAATTTTTTCATCCAGAATGTATGCATTTCATTTTTTAGGTCAAACTTGGTATTTTTGGGCCTTCAGTGGGCGTTTTACTTAGAATGTTGTTTCCACCCAAACAAGTGATTTTTTTTGTCCAAACGGACACAGTTGAATTTGAGGTCAAACTTGGTCTATTTGGACATTTCTGGGGCATTTTGTAATGGCCGTTCCCATCCAAAAAAATGGTATTTTTCGTCCAAAACAGACACAGTTGAGTTATCTGATCGAACTTGGTCTTTTTGCCCATTTTGATGGCATTTTGCACTATGGTTTTTTTCGTCCGAAACGGACGCAGTTGAATTTTCTTATTAAACTTGATCTTTTGGGGCTTTTTTGTTGGTGTTTTGCTCAGAAAGCCGTTTCCACCATAAAAGTGGCATACCTATTTTTTGTCCGAAACAGACAAAGTTGACTTTTTAGGTCAAACTTGGTCTTTTTGGGCCTTTGATGGATGTTTTTCTCAGAATGTTGTTTCCATCCAAACAAGTCGTATTTTTCGTCCAAAACGGACGCTGATGAGAACCAACAAGCAACATCAAAGGACACATTGCATGTCCCGGTTGGGCCCATTACTAGGGCAAGATCCAAGAAGATCAAAGAAGCGCTTAATGGGCTAATTCAAGAGCTTTCGGCTGAATCGAAAACAATAAAGCCCAAATTAGGCCCAAATGACGATCAAGGCCTAATCCATCTCATCAAAGCAAGTGAATGGGTTTAGACATGAACTCAAATGGACCAAGGCTTGTGGACCACGAAATTCTTATCATATTTATTTTATTATTTTAAGTCTTTTAATTATTTTTAGGCTAATTTGTAAGCTTGATTGCCAAGTAAATCATTTCCTTTTCCAACTAGGAATGTAAGGCAAATTAGGAAGCTTCCTTATTCTTTATTTAGCAATTAGATTTTAGGGTTTCCTTTTTCCTCCATGTAAACCCACGAATTTCAAAGTTTCTTTTCTTATTCTCTTGGCCACCTATTTAAGGGGCTTTGTAGACCTACGAATTTCACATTACTTTGATTAATAAAAATTGTGAGAGTTTTCTCATTAGTTCTTCAGAGAACTTTTCTTGAACTTATCAAGAGTTTCTTGTGGCGTTCGAACTTATATTTTTGATTCGTGATTCATTATAATCATTGGGTCAAGATCATTATACCATTGGTTTGCGTTTCGGTCATAAACGTTGGGTCAAGGTAATCAATCTTTCAATTTCTGTATTTTTAGCTGGTTCAAAATCTGATTTAGTTTCGATCTTCGCGAAGAAACCCTAAGTTAGTTTCGGGTCTCACTAAATCCTTGGTGAGGTTCGCATCAGACACAGTTGAATTTTTGGGTCAAACTTGGTCTTCTAGGGCATTTTTGGGGCGTTTTGCGTGGAAGGCCGTTTCCATCGAAAAAAGTGGTATTTTTCGTCCGAAATAGACACAGTTGAATTATCTGGTCGAACTTGATTTTTTGGGCATTTTGGGGGCGTTTTGCACAGAGGGTTGTTTCTACCAAAACAAGTGGTATTTTTTGTCCTACACGGATACAATTCAATTTTCAGCACAAACTTTGTTATTTTGGGCATTTTAGGAGCATTTTGCACAGCGGACCGTTTCAACCCAAACTAATGATTTTTTTCGTCCAAAACAGACGCAGTTTAATTTCCAAGTCAATATTGGCCTTTTGGGAGAGTTTTGCTCTGTAGTCTGTTTCCACAAAAAAAAAATGGTATTTTTCGTCAGAAACGGATACAACTGACTTTTTAGTTCAAACTTGGTCTTTTTTGGTCTTTAGTGGGAGTTTTGCTCAGAATGTTGTTTCCTCCCAAACAAGTGGTATTTTTCGTCCGAAACGGACGCAGTAGAATTTTCGAGTCAAACTTGCTCTTTTTGGGCATTTTAATGGCGTGTTGCATGGACGACCGTTTCCACCCAAAAAAGTTGCATTTTTCGTTCGAAACAGACACAGTTCAATTATCTGGTCAACCTTGGTCTTTTTGGGCATTTCGGAGGCATTTTGCACGGAGGTTTATTTCTACCCAAATAAGTGGTTTTCTTCGTCCAAAACGAACGCAATTGAATTTTCAAGTCAAACTTGGTTTTTTTGGACCTTCTGTGGGCGTTTTGCTCAGAAAGTTTTTTCCACCATAAAAGTGGTATGTTTCGTCCAAAATGGATGCATTTGAGTTTTTAGGTCAATATTGGCCTTTTTGGGCATTTTGGGAGCGTTTTGCTCTGTAGTTTGTTACCACAAAAAAAAAAAAAAAGACGTATCTTTCGTCCGAAATAGACACAGTAGATTTTTTAGGGCAAAACTTTGTCTTTTTTGGCCTTTAGTGGGCGTTTTTCTCATAATGTTGTCTCCACCCAAATAAGTGGTATTTTTCATCCAAACGGACATAGTTGAATTTTCTGGTCAAACTTGGTCTTTTTGGGTATTTTGGGGGCATTTTGCGTTGAAGGCCGTTTCCACCTGAAAAAGTTGTATTTTTTGTCTGAAACAGATACTGTTGAAGTATTTGGTCGAACTTGATCTTTTTGGGCATTTTGGTGGCGTTTTGCACAGAGGGTCGGTTCCACCCAAACAAGTGGTAATTTTTCTGCTAAACGGACACAGTTCAATTTTTTGCCTGAACTTTGTCTTTTTGGGTCTCTTTGGGGTGTTTTGCTCGGAGGGCTATTTCCACCGTAACAGTGGTATTTTTCATCCGGAATGGATGCATTTGATTTTTTAGGTCAATATTGGCCTTTTTGGGCATTTTGGCTGCGTTTTGCTTCTATAGTTTTTTTCCACTAAAATAAGACATATTATTCGTCCGACTCAGACACAATTGATTTTTTGGGTCAAATTTGGGCCTTTTGTGGGTGTTTTTCTTAGAATGTTGTTTCTACCCAAACAAGTGGTATTTTTCGTCCGAAACGGATGCAAGGTAAAACTTGGTCTTCTTGTGCATTTTGGGGTTGTTTTATATAGAAAGCCGTTTCCACAAAAAAATGGTATCTTTTGTCTGAAATAGACATAGTTGAATTTTCGAGTCAAACTTGGTCTTTTTGGGCATTTTGGGGGCATATTGCGTAGAAGGTCGTTTCTACCCAAAAAATCGATATTTTTTGTCCGAAACAGACACAGTTGAAATATCTAGTTGAACTTGGTCTTTTTGGGCATTTTGGGGACGGTTAGCACAGATGGTCGTTTCCACCCAAACGAGTGGTATTTTTTGTCCTAAAAGGACACAATTCAATTTCTGGCCAAACTTTGTCTTTTTGGGTCCTATTGTTCTATTTTGGGCATTTTGGTCAAATTATGTCTTTTTGGGCCTTGTGTGAGTGTTTTGCTCAGAATGTTGTTTCCACCCAAACGATTGGTATTTTTCGTCCAAACGAACATAGTTGAATTTTCGGTTCAAGCTTTGATGTGAACCTCACCAAAGGATTAGTGAGACCCGAAACCAACTTAGGGTTTCTTCGCAAAGATCGAAACTAAATCAGATTTTTGAACGAGCTAAAAATATAGAAATTGAAAGATAGATTACCTTGACCCAACGTTTATGAACGAAACGCGAACCAATGGTATAATGATCTTGACCCAATGATTATAATGAATCACGAATCAAAGATATAAGTTTGAACGCCACAAGAAACTCTTGATAAGTTCAGAAAAAAGTTCTCTGAAGAACTAAAGAGAAAACTCTCACAATTTTTATTAATCAAAGTAATGTGAAATTCGTAGGTCTACAAAGCCCCTTAAATAGGTGGCCAAGAGAATAAGAAAAGAAACCCCAATACACTTTGAAATTCGTGGGTCTACATGGAGGAAAAAGGAAACCCTAAAATCTAATTGCTAAATAAAGAATAAGGAAGCTTCCTAATTTGCCTTACATTCCTAGTTGGAAAAGGAAATGATTTACTTGGCAATCAAGCTTACAAATCAGCCTAAAATAATTAAAAGACTTAAAATAATAAAATAAATATGATAGGAATTTCGTGGTCCACAAGTCTTGGTCCATTTGAGTTCATGTTTAAACCCATTCACTTGCTTTGATGAGATGGATTAGGCCTTGATCGTCATTTGGGCCTAATTTGGGCTTTATTGTTTTTTATTCAGCCGAAAGCTCTTGAATTAGCCCATTAAGCGCTTCTTTGATCTTCTTGGATCTTTCCCTAGTAATAGGCCCAACCAGGACACGCAATGTGTCCTTTGATGTTGCTTGTTGGTTCTCATCATCCCCTCTCTCTTCAAAAGGATTCGACCTCGAATCTTCACCTACATCAAACGGAGAAAGATCAGAGACATTAAATGTAGCACTAACGTTATACTCACCTGGAAGATCCAACTTGTACGCATTATCATTGATCCTCTGAAGGACTTGAAATGGACCATCCCCTCTAGGATGTAGCTTGGTCCGCCTATGGGTTGGAAATATTTCTTTTCTCATATGCACCCAAACCCAATCACCAGGTTCAAAGATGACTCGTCTACGGCCCTTATTTTCTTTCTTTGCATATTGCTCATTTTTCTTCTCTATGTGTTGTCGTACACTTTCATGGAGTTTCTTCACCATCTTAGCCTTCTTTTGTCCATCCAAACTAGCCCTCTCATTGACTGGCAAAGGCAACAAATCCAAAGGAGTTAGTGGATTAAAACCATAAACAATCTCAAATGGTGAAAAATCAGTAGTAGAATGAACACTCCGATTATAAGCAAATTCAATGAATGGCAAACAATCCTCCCAATTTTTCAAGTTCTTTTGAATTATAGTATGCAACAAAGTAGATAGAGTTCGATTTACTACCTCGGTTTGTCCATCCGTTTGGGGGTGACAAGTAGTTGAGAACAATAATTTAGTTCCCATCTTTCCCCACAAGACTTTCCAAAAATAGCTTAGGAACTTAACATCACGATCAGATACAATACTCTTAGGAACACCATGGA
>CM028329.1:19231909-19284409 GCA_016647705.1 Eucommia ulmoides | reverse complement strand
TCAATGATCATACTACATACCTTGTTGTTGACGTGGCATCTAGTATGAAATATATTCTCCCTTTGCTGTTCCATGTCATTCTCCGCAACTTGGGCACTTAGAGCACGCCTTGCTACAAGTGACTCTCCTTCCACCGGGTACTCCACATCATCATCACAAGCATCTTCAAGTTGTGGCATCTGGTCATCATCACTCTCACTTTCGGTTTCCACCTCTCCATCAACACGTGCAATCATGGTCCTCTTATTTGGGCATTGTGAGGCTATGTGACCTATTCCCAAACAACGAAAACATTTAATATCACGGTTACGAGTTTTGGTTTTGGTTTTACCTTTGTTGGCAATGGGAACATCATCTCTCCTTTTTGGGGGTTCGGTTTTGGATTTTGAAACAGCCCATTCGTCCTTCCTCCCATTCGGCCTCCATGAATTAGAGGAGCTTGAATTTTGAAATGACCGAGTTCCTTTATTTTTAAGCTGTCGTTCCACTTTTATGGCCATGTGAACCATGTCCTCCAACTCCACGTAATGTTGCAACTCCACCACGTTGGCAATGTCCCGATTCAACCCATTCAAGAACCTTGCCATGGTAGCTTATCAATCCTCCTCGACATTAGCCCGGATCATAGCGACCTCCATCTCCTTGTAGTAATCATCCACGCTCCGATAGCCTTGCGTAAGGCTTTGTAATTTCTGATACAAGTCCTTATAGTAGTGACTAGGGACAAACCGCCTCCTCATGATGGCCTTCATTTCCGCCCACGTCACGATAGGCCTCTCATGGTTCTTCTCCTGTTTATCACAAGTTGATCCCACCATATTATAGCATAGTCAATAAACTCAATCACAGCGAGTTTTACCTTTTTTTCCTCAGAGTAGTTGTGGCACTTAAAGATCAACTCCACCTTCTTTTCCCACTCCAAGTATGCTTCGGGATCATTATTCCCTTGGAATGAGGGTATCTTCACCTTGATACTTCCCAAGTTATTATCAATCCGCTCCCCATGTCTATCTCCTCTATTCCCATGTCTACTCCCAAATCTGCCGAAGCTTGCATTAGAGGCCCGATCGTCTTCATCTAGGTCATCCCCATAATCATCTTCATACACGAACCGAGGCTGATTCCTCTCTCTTCGTTGCACATTAGGAGCTCTCGGTGGCTGCCCCTTTTGTGCACCAGACTCAACTTTGTCAAGCGCCTCATGCACTTCATCAAACCGCAAGTTCAACTGTTGAAACTTTTGCTCCAAGGCCTTGTAGAAAACTTTTGCGTCTATTATGTCTATCCTTTCATGTGCTTCATCGGACGAGCCTTTGTTTGTTTCTCAAGACATGTTTGGTAACCTGCAAAACAAAGTTAGCAAACCTTACAAACACTCCCTCACGTGTTTGCACTCAAACTATGTCACTCCACTCGTGTATCACTCAAATTCGGCTTTTACCCTCTTATAAGCTCACACTCTCTTGCCTTTTTCCACTCTTTATTTCCCTCTTTTAATTCTTTATTGAACTTAACCAATCTCAATCAGAAATTTCCTTGTAGCAATCCAAACTCAACAATTTGATTCACAAAGAATGAGATTTTAGGAACGAAACAAAGCGAACAAAAAGAGCACAAAGAAAAGTTTATAGAGTAGAATAAGAAGAAATTATTCTCAATTTTTGTTGGGGGGGCTGCTGAATTTTCACAATTTTTTTTTTCTGTTTTTGTTTTTTTTTTTTTTTTTTCTGTTTTTGTTTTTTTTTTTCTTTTCTGTTTCTGTTTTTTTGTCTTTTTTGTTTTTTTTTTTTTTTTTTTAAAACCAGCAACTTTAAATTGAGATTCAACGAAGCACAATATTTAAACGAAAAATATGATCAGAACAAAGAAGCACCGCGTTTTGTTTTTCAAAATTGGACCAGATTTGAATTAGAACGAAAAGAATAAGAAACGCAATAGATCTGATGATATAATTTGGTCAAGAAAAAAAAATTATGAAGGAATAGATATGAAAGAACGAAAAAGAAAAAGGATAGATGAAACCAGATTTAGACCTTGCTCTGATGACCAAATGATGCGAACCTTACCAAAGGATTAGTGAGACCCGAAACCAACTTAGGGTTTCTTCGCAAAGATCGAAACTAAATCAGATTTTTGAACGAGCTAAAAATACAGAAATTGAAAGATAGATTACCTTGACCCAACGTTTATGAACAAAACGCGAACCAATGGTATAATGATCTTGACCCAATGATTATAATGAATCACGAATCAAAGATATAAGTTTGAACGGCACAAGAAACTCTTGATAAGTTCAGAAAAAAGTTATCTGAAGAACTAAAGAGAAAACTCTCACAATTTTTATTAATCAAAGTAATGTGAAATTCGTACGTCTACAAAGCCCCTTAAATAGGTGGCCAAGAGAATAAGAAAAGAAACCCCAATACACTTTGAAATTCATGGGTCTACATGGAGGAAAAAGGAAACCCTAAAATCTAATTGCTAAATAAAGAATAAGGAAGCTTCCTAATTTGCCTTACATTCCTAGTTGGAAAAGAAAATGATTTACTTGGCAATCAAGCTTACAAATTAGCCTAAAATAATTAAAAGACTTAAAATAATAAAATAAATATGATAGGAATTTCGTGGTCCACAAGTCTTGGTCCATTTGAGTTCATGTTTAAACCCATTCACTTGCTTTGATGAGATGGATTAGGCCTTGATCGTCATTTGGGCTTAATTTGGGCTTTATTGTTTTCGATTCAGCCGAAAGCTCTTGAATTAGCCCATTAAGCGCTTCTTTGATCTTCTTGGATCTTTCCCTAGTAATGGGCCCAACCGGGACACGCAATGTGTCCTTTGATGTTGCTTGTTGGTTCTTATCAAGCTTGGTCTTTTTGGGCATTTTGTGGGTGTTCTGCTTTGAAGGCCGTTTCTACTCAAAAAATTGGTATTTTTCGTCCGAAACAGACACAGTTGAAATATCTAGTTGAACTTGGTCTTTTTGGGCATTTTGGGGACCTTTAGCAGGGATGGTCGTTTCCACCCAAACAAGTGGTATTTTTTGTCCTAAATGGACACAGTTCAATTTTCGGCTAAACTTTGTCTTTTTGGGTCCTATTGTTCTATGTTGGGCATTTTGGTCAAATTATGTCTTTTTGGGCCTTGTGTGAGCGTTTTGCTCAGAATGTTGTTTCCACCCAAACGATTGGTATTTTCCGTCCAAACGAACACAGTTGAATTTTCGGCTCAAGCCTGGTCTTTTTGGGCATTTTGTGGGTGTTTTGCTTTGAAGGCCGTTTCTACCCAAAACAAAATGGTATTTTTCGTCCAAAACAGACACAGTTGAATTATCTGGTCGAACTTGGTCTTTTTGGGCATTTTGGAGGCGTTTTGCACATAGGGTCGTTTCTACCCAAACAAGTGGTAATTTTTTTCCTAAACGGATACAGTTCATTTTTCTGGTCAAATTTCATCTTTTTGGGCATTCTGGGAAAATTTGGTATAGAGGGTCGTTTTAGCCAAAACAAGTGATATTTTTCGTCCAAAACGGATGCATTGGATTTTTTTTGGTCAAACTTGGTCTTTTTTGGCCTTAGTGTTTTGCTCAGAATGTTGTTTCTATCCAAACAAGTGGTATTTTTCGTCCAAACGGACAATGTTGAATTTTCTAGTCAAACTTGGTCTTTTTGGGCATTTTGGGGGCGTTTTGCACAAAGGGTCGTTTCCACCTAAACAACTGGTATTTTTTGTCCTAAACGGACACAATTCAATTTTTTGGCCAAACTTGGCCTTTTTGGGCCTTTTAGGGGCATTTTGCTCAGAGGCCCATTTCCCCCCAAAAAAGTAAAAACATTTCATCCAAAATGGATGCATTTCATTTTTTTTTTGTCAAACTTTGTCTTTTTGGGCCTTCAGTGGGCGTTTTGCTCAGAATGTTGTTTCCACCCAAACAAGTGGTTTTTTGTGTCCAAACGGACGCAGTTGAATTTCAGGACAAACTTTGTCTTTTTGGGCAATTTTGGAGCATTTTCCGCAGAGGGTCGTTTCAACCCAAACAATTGATTTTTTTCATCCGAAAGGGACGATGTTGAATTTTCTAGTCGAGCTTGATCTTTTGGGTCCTTTTTGTTGGCATTTTGCTCAGAAAACCGTTTCATATGTAAAAGTGGTATTATTCGTCCAAAATGGATGCATTTAATTTTTTAGGTCAATATTAGCCTTTTTTTGGCATTTTGGGAGCATTTTGCTCTATAGTATGTTTCCACACGAAAAAATAGTATTTGTCGTCCGAAACGGACACAATTGACTTTTCAGGTAAAACTTGGTCTTTTTTGGCCTTTAGTGGGCATTTTGCTCAGAATGTTGTCTCTACCCAAATAAGTGGTATTTTTCGTCTAAACGGACACAGTTGAATTTTCGGGTCAAACTTGGTCTTTTGGGGCATTTTGGTGGCACTTTGCGTTGAATGCCGTTTCCATCCGAGAAAGTTATATTTTTCGTTCGAAACAGATCCTGCTGAAGTATCTGGTCGAACTTGGTCTTTTTGGACATTTTGGTGGCATTTTGCACAGAGGGTCGTTTCCACCCAAACAAGTGGTATTTTTGGTGCTAAACGGACACAGTTCAATTTTTCGGCCAAATTTTGTCTTTTTGGGTCTTTTGGGGCGTTTTGCTCAGAGGGCCGTTTCCACCATAACAGTGGTATTTTTCGTCCGAAATGGATGCATTTGATTTTTTCGGTCCATATTGGCCTTTTTTTGCATTTTGGGAGCATTTTGCTCTATAGGCTGTTTCCACTAAAGTAAGACGTATTTTTCGTCCGAAATAGACACAATTGAATTTTTAGGTTAAACTTGGTCTTTTTGGGCCTTCAGTGGACGTTTTTCTCAGAATGTTTTTTCCACTAAAACAAGTGGTATATTTCGTCCGAAACGGACGCAATTGAATTTTTGGGTAAAACTTGGTCTTCTTGTGCGTCGTTTTACATATAAAGCCGTTTCCACCAAAAAAAGGGTACTTTTCGTCTGAAACAGACACAGTTGAATTTTTGGGTCAAACTTAGTCTTTTTGGGCATTTTGTGGGAGTATTGCGTAGAAGGCCTTTTCTATCCAAAAAAATTGGTATTTTTCGTCCGAAATAGATGCAGTTGAAATATCTGGTCGAACTTTGTCTTTTTGGGCATTTTGGGGATGTTTAGCACAGAGGGTCGTTTCCACCCAAACAAGTGATATTTTTTGCCCTACTTTGTCGTTTCTGGCCAAACTTTGTCTTTTTGTTCAATTTTGTCTGTTTCGGACGAAATATTCTGCTTTTTTTTGGCGGAAACAGCCTTCTATACGCCCACAAAATGCACAAGAAGACCAAGTTTGACCTGAAAATTTGACTGTGTCTGTTTCGGACGAAAAATACCACTTGTTTGGGTGGAAACAACATTATGAAAAACACGCTTACTAAAGGCCCAAAAAGACCAAGTTTGACCTAAAAATCAATTGTTTATTTCGGACGAAAAATATGTCTTTTTTTTTTGTGGAAACAAACAACAGAGCAAAACATTCCAAAAGTACCCAAAAAAGCCAATATTGACCTAAAAAATCAAATGCATCCATTTCGGACGAAAAAAACCACTTTTATGGTTGAAACAACCCTTTGAGTAAAGCATCCCAAAAAGACCAAAAACGAGAATGTGTGGCCGAAAAAATGAACTGTATCCGTTTAGGACAAAAAATACCACTTATTTGGGTGGAAACGACCCTCTGCGAAAACAAGTCAGCAAAATGCCTAGAAATACCAAATTTGACCCGAAAATTCAATTATGTTCGCTTGACGAAAAATACCACTTGTTTGGGTGGAAACAACATTCTGAGCAAAATGCCTACCTAAGGCCAAAAAAGACCAAGTTCGACCTGAAAAATCTAATGCATCCATTTTGGACAAAAAATACCACATGTTCGGGCTGAAATGACCCTCTGTGCAAATTTTTTCCAAAATGCCTAAAAAGAACAAATTTGACCTGAAAATTGAACTGTGTCCATTTAGGACAAAAATTACCACTTGTTTTGGTAGAAATGACCCTCTGTGCAAAACGTTCTCAAAATGCCCAGAAAGACCAAGTTCGACTAGATATTTCAATTGTGTCTGTTTTGGACGAAAAATACCATTTTTTTGGGTGGAAACAACCTTCTATGCAAAACGTCACCAAAATGCCGAAAAAGACCAAGTTTGACCTGAAAATTGAACTATGAGAATTGCGGAAGAAACATTTCGCTTTTTTGAGTGGAAATGACCTTCTATGCAAAACACCCCCAAAATGTACAAGAAGACCAAGTTTGACCTGAAAATTCAACTGTGTCCGTTTGGACAAAAAATACCACTTATTTGGGTGCAGACAACATTCTAAGCAAAACGCCCCCTTAAAGAAAAAAAAAAAAAAAAAAAACCAAGTTTGACCTAAAAAATCAAATTCGGATTTTGGATGAAAATTACCAATTGTCTGGGTTGAAACGGCCCACTGTTCAAAATTTTTCCAAAATGCCCAAAATGACCAAATTTGACCCGAAAATTCAACTGCATCCATTTCGAACGAAAAATACCTCTTGTTTGGGTGGAAACGGCCTTCTATGCAAAACGCTCCCAAAATGCACAAGAAGACCAAGTTTGACCCGAAAATTCAAATGTGACTGTTTCGGATGAAATATTCCATTTTTTTTGGGTTGAAACGGCCTTCTATGCAAAACGCCCCCAAAATGCACAAGAAGACCAAGTTTGACCCGAAAATTCAACTGTCTATTTGGACGAAAAATACCACTTATTTGGGTAGAGACAACATTCTGAGCAAAACGCCCACTTAAGGCAAAAGAAGACCAACTTTGACCTAAAAAATCAAATGCATTCATTTTGGACGAAAATTACCACTTGTTTGGGTTTAAACGGCCCTCTGTGCAAAACGACCAAGTTTGACCCGAAAATTCAACTGTCTGTGTTGGATGAAAAATGATATTTTTTTGTGGAAATGGTCTTCTAGGCAAAATGGTCCCAAAATGCACAAAAAGACCAAGTTTGACCCCAAAATTCAACTTCGTCCGTTTCGGATGAAAAATACCACTTGCTTGGGTGGAAACAACATTTTGAGAATACGTCCACCACATGCCCAAAAAGACCAAATTTGACCTAAAAAATCAACTGTGTCTGTTTTGGACGAAAAATATGTATTTTTTTTTTTTTTTTGTAGAAACAGACTACAGAGCAAAACGCTCCCAAAATGCCCTAAAAGGCCAATATTGACCTAAAAAATTGAATGCATCAATTTTGGACGAAAATACAACTTTTATGGAGAAAACGACTTTCTGAGCAAAAGGCCCAAAAATACCTAGTTTGACCTGAAAATTCAACTGTGTCTATTTCGAACGAAATATTCCCTTTTTTTGGGCGGAAACGACCCTCTGTGCAAAATTTTTCCAAAATGCCCAAAAAGACCAAATTTGACCTGAAAATTGAATTGTGTCATTTTAGGACAAAAATTACCACTTGTTTGGGTAGAAACGACTCTCTGTGCAAAATGCCCTCAAAATGCCCAAAAAGACCAACTTCGACCAGTATTCTGAACAAAAGGCTCACTTAAGGCCCAAAATGCCCAAAAAGGCCTTGGACCCAAAAATTTGACGGTGTCTGTTTCGAATGAAAAATACCATTTTTTTGGGTAGAAACGGCCTTCTATGCAAAACGCTCCCAAAATGCACAAGAAGACCAAACTGTCCAAAAAGACCAAGTTTGACTTCGAAATTCAACTGTGTTTGTTTAGACGAAAAATACCATTTTTTTGGGTGGAAACAACATTCTGAGAAAAACGCCCACTAAAGGCCCAAAAAGGTCAAGTTTGACCTAAAAAATCAACTATGCCTGTTTCGGACGAAAAATACGTATTTTGTTGAAACACATTACAGAGCAAAATGTCCAAAAAGACATGGTGGAAACGACTTTCACAGCAAAAGGCCCAAAATGACCAAGTTTAACCTGAAATTCAACTGTATTTGTTTGGGGGTGGAAACGGCATTCTATGCAAAATGGCCCAAAAATGCCCAAGAAGACAAAGTTTGACCCGAAAATTCAACTGCGTCTGTTTCGGACGAAAAGTACCACTTGTTTGGGTGGAAACAACATTCTGAGAAACACGCCCACTAAAGGCCCAAAAAGACCAAGTTTGACCTAACAGTTAACTGTCTATTTCGGATAAAAAAAATACGTCTTTTTTTTTTTTTTTTTTTTTTTTTGTGGAAACAGACAACAGAGCAAAACGCTCCAAAAATACCCAAAATTGCCAATAGTGACCTAAAAAATCAAATGCATCCGTTTCGGACAAAAAATACCCCTTTTAGGGTGGAAACGGACCTCTGAGCAAAACGTCCCAAAAAGACCAAAAAAGACAAAGTTTTGCCGAAAAATTGAACTGTGTCCGTTTAGGACAAAAAATACCACTTGTTGGGGGTGGAAACGACCCTCTGTGCAAAAATGCCCCTAAAATGCCCAAAAATATCAAGTTTGACCCAAAAGTTCAATTGTGTCCGTTTGACGAAAAATACCATTTTTTTGGATGGATACAACATTCTGAGCAAAATGCCCACTTAAGGCAAAAAAAGACCAAGTTTGACCTGAAAAATCAAATTCATCCATTTTGGACGAAAAATACCACTTGTGTGGGCTGAGATGGCCCTCGGTGCCAAATTTTTCCAAAATGCCCAAAAAGAACAAATTTGACTTGAAAATTGAACTACGTCCACTTAGGACAAAAATTACCACTTGTTTACGTAGAAATGACCCTATGTGAAAAAAACGCCCTCAAAATGCCCAAAAAGACCAAGTTCAACCTGATATTTCAATTGTGACTGTTTCGGACGAAAAATACCATTTTTTGGGTGGAAACGGCCTTCTAAGCAATACGCCCCCAAAATGCCCAAAACGACCAAGTTTGACCCAAAAATTCGACGGTGTCTGTTTCGGATGAAAAATACTATTTTTTTGGGTGAAAACGGCCTTCTATGCAAAACGCTCGCAAAATGCACAAGAAGACCAAGTTTGACTCCAAAATTGAACTGCGCCCGTTTCGGGCGAAAAATACCACTTGTTTGGGTGGAAACAACATTCTGAGAAAACCACCCACTAAAGGCCCAAAAAGGCCAAGTTTGACCTAAAAAATCAACTGTCTGTTTCGAGCGAAAAATACGTACTTTTTTTTGTTGAAACATACTACAAAGCAAAACGCTCCCAAAATGTCCAAAAAGGCCAATATTGACCTAAAATATCAAATGCATCCATTTCGGACGAAAAATACAACTTTTTGGTGGAAACGGCTTTCCGAGCAAAAGGCCCAAAAACACCAAGTTTGACCTGAAAATTCCACTGGTCTGTTTCAGATGAAATATTCCGCTTTTTTGGGTGGAAATGGCATTCTATGCAAAATACCCCAAAAATGCACAAAAAGACCAAGTTTGACTCGAAAATTCAACTGCGTCCATTTCGGATGAAAAGTACTATTTGTTTGGGTGGAAACAACATTCTGAGAAACACGCCCACGAAAGGCCCAAAAAGACCAAGTTTGACCTAAAAGTTAACTGTCTGTTCCGAAAGAAAAATACGACTTTTTCTTTTTGTGGAAACAGACAACAGAGCAAAACGCTCCAAAAATAACCAAAAATGCCAATATTGAGCTAAAAAATCAAATTCCGTTTCGGACAAAAAAATTCCTTTTTATGGTGGAAACGGACCTCTGAGCAAAACGTCCCAAAAAGACCAAAAAAGACAAAGTTTTGCTGAAAAATTGAACTGTGTCCGTTGAGGTATTTGAGTGGAAACGACCCTCTGTGCAAAAATGCCCCTAAAATGCCCAAAATTACCAAATTTGATCCGAAAATTCAATTGTGTCCGTTTGACGAAAAATACCACTTTTTTGGATGGATACAGCATTCTGAGCAAAACGCCCACTTAAGGCAAAAAAAGACCAAGTTTGACCTGAAAAATCAAATTCTTCCATTTTGGACGAAAAATACCACTTGTGTGGGCTGAAATGGCTCTCATTGCCAATTTTTTCCAAAATACCCAAAAAGAACAAATTTGACCTGAAAATTGAACTGCGTCCACTTAGGACAAAAATTACCACCTGTTTGGGTAGAAACGACCCTATGTGCAAAATGCCCTCAAAATGCCCAAAAAGAACAAGTTCGACCAGATATTTCAACTGTGACTGTTTCGGACGAAAAATACTATTTTTTTGGGTGGAAACGGCCTTCTAAGCAATACCCCCCCAAAATGCCCAAAAAGACCAAGTTTTACCCAAAAATTCAACTGTGTCTGTTTCGGATGAAAATACTATTTTTTGGGTAGAAACAGCTTTCTATGCAAAATGCTCCCAAAATGCACAAGAAGACAAGGTTTGACACCAAAATTCAACTACGGCCGTTTCGGGCGAAAAATACCACTTCTTTGGGTGGAAACAACATTATGAGACAAACGCCCCCTAAAGACCCAAAAAGACCAAGTTTGACCTAAAAAGTCAACTGTGTCTGTTTCGGACGAAAAATACGTATTTTTTTTGTGGAAACAGACTACCGAGCAAAACGCTCCCAAAATGTCCAGAATGGACGATATTGACCTAAAAATGCAAATGGATCCATTTCAGATGAAAAATACAACTTTTATGGTGAAAACGGCTTTCTGAACAAAAGGCCCAAATAGACCAAGTTTGACTAGAAAATTCAACTGTGTCTGTTTCGGATGAAATAATTCGCTTTTTTGGGCGGAAACAGCCTTCTATGCAAAATGCCCCCAAAATGCACAAGAAGACCAAGTTTGAACTGAAAATTCAACTGCGTCCGTTTCGGACGAAAAATACTACTTGTTTGGGTAGAAACAACATTCGGAGAAACACGCCCACTAATGGGCCAAAAAGACCAAGTTTGACCTAAAGGTCAACTGTCTGTTTTGGACGAAATATGCGTCTTTTTTTTTTGTGGAAATAGAGAATAGAGCAAAACATTCCAAAAATACCCAAAAATGTCGATATTGGCCTAAAAAATCAAATGCATCCGTTTCGGACAAAAAATACCACTTTTATAGTGGAAACGGCCCCTGGCAAAACGTCCCAAAAAGACCAAAAAAGACAAAGTTTGGCCGAAAAATTGAACTGTATCCGTTTAGGACAAAAAATATTACTTGTTTGGGTGGAAACGACCCACTGTGCAAAAACACCAGCAAAATGCCCTAAAATACCAAGTTTGTCCCAAAAATTCTATTGTGTCCGTTTGACAAAAAATACCAATTGTTTTGGTCGAAACAACATTCTAAGCAAAACGTTCACTTAAGGCTAAAAAAGACCAAGTTTGATCTGAAAAATCAAATGCGGATATTTTGGACGAAAAATACCACTTGTTTGGGCTGAAACGGTCTTCTGTGCAAAATTTTCCCAAAATGCCCAAAAAGAACAAATTTGACCAGAAAATTGAACTGTGTCCATTTAGGACAAAAATTACCACTTGTTTTGGGTAGAAACGACCCTCTGTGCAAAACGCCCTCAAATTGCCAAAAAAAAAACCAAGTTCAACTAGATATTTCAACTTTATCTGTTTCAGACGAAAACTACCATTTTTTTGGGTGGAAACGGCCTTCTAAACAATATGCCCCCAAAATGCCCAAAAAGACCAAGTTTGACCCCAAAATTTGACGGTGTCTGTTTCGGATGAAAATTACCATTTTTTTTTGCGTGGAAACGGCCTTCTATGCAAAACGCTCCCAAAATGCCAAGAAGACCAAGTTTGACCCCAAAATTCAACTGCGTCCGTTTCGGACGAAAAATACCACTTGCTTGGATGGAAACAACATTATGAGAAAAACGCCCACTAAAGGCTCAAAAAGACCAAGTTTGACCCAAAAAATCAACTGTGTCTGTTTCGAACGAAAAATACGTATTTTTTTATTTTTTTTTTGGAAACAGACTATAGGGCAAAACGGTCCCAAAATACCCAAAAGGCCAATATTGACCTAAAATATCAAATGCATCCATTTCGGATGAAAAATGCAACTTTTATGGTGGAAATGGATTTCTGAGCAAAATGCCTAAAAAGACCAAGTTTGACCTAAAAATTCAACTGTATCTGTTTCGGATGAAATATTCCGCTTTTTTGGGTCAAAATGGCATTCTTTGTAAAATGCCCCCAAAATGCACAAGAAGACCAAGTTTGACCCGAAAATTCAACTGCGTTCATTTCGGATGAAAAATACCATTTATTTAGGTGGAAACAACATTCTGAGAAACACGCCCATTAAAGGCCCAAAAAGACCAAGTTTGACTTAAAAATTAACTGTCTGTTTCGGATGAAAAATACGTCTTTTTTTTGTGGAAACAGACAACAGAGCAAAACGCTCCAAAAATACCCAAAAATCCTAATATTGACCTAAAAAATCAAATGCATCCGTTTCGGACGAAAAATACCACTTTTATGGTGGAAATGGCTGATGATACCAGCTTCACCAAGAGATCCGTTGCATGTTCCAGTTGGCCCAATAACAAGGGTAAGGGCAAAAAGATTCAAAGAAGCACTTAATGGGCTTATTCGAGAGATTTGGGCCGAAACTACAATGATGAAGCCTAAATTAGTCTCATAAGACACTTAAGGCCTAATCCACCTCATCAAAGCAAGTAAATGGGCTTAAAGCGTGATCCTGAACTGGCCAAGAATGAGACCCACAAATTTTATTTTATTTATTTTATTATTTTAAGTCTTTTTATTTTTAGGCTGATTTGTAAGGTTTGATTGCCATGTAAATCATTTCCTTTTCCAACTAGGAATGGATGGCAAATTAGGAAGCTTCCTTATTCTTTATTTAGCAATTAAATTTTAGGGTTTCCTTTTTCCTCCATGTAGACCCACGAATTTCAAAGTGTATTAGGGTTTCTTTCTTATTCTCTTGGCCGCCTATTTAAGGGGCTTTGTAGACCTATGAATTTCACATTACTTTTGATTAATAAAAATTGTGAGAGTTTTTCTCTTTAATTCTTCAGAGAACTTTTCCTGAACTTATCAAGAGTTTCTTGTGGCGTTCAAACTTATATCTTTGATTCGTCATTCATTATAATCATTGGGTCAAGATCATTATACCAGTGGTTCGCGTTTCATTCATACACGTTGGGTCAAGGTAATTTATCTTTCAATTTTTGTATTTTTAGTTCGCTCAAAATCTGATTTAGTTTCGATCTTCACAAAAAAAACCCTAAATTGTTTTCGGGTCTCACTAATCCTTGGTGAGGTTCGCATCAACAGCCCTCTGAGCAAAATATTCCAAAGTTTGGCCGAAAAATTGAACTGTGTTCGTTTAGGACAAAAAATACCACTTGTTTGGGTAGAAACGACCCTCTGTGCAAAAATGTCCCCAAAATGCACAAGAAGATCAAGTTTGACCCCAAAATTCAACTGCGTCCGTTTCGGACGAAAAATACAACTTGTTTGGGTGAAAACAACATTCTGAGAAAAATGACCACAAAAGGTTTAAAAAGGCCAATCTTGACCGGAAAAATAATATACATCCATTTTGGACGAAAAAATACCACTTGTTTGGGCTGAAATAGCTCTCTGTGCAAAATTTTCCCAAAATGGCTAGGAAGACCAAATTGACCAGAAAATTGAATTGTGTCCATTTAGGACAAACATTACCACTTGTTTGGGTAGAAACGACCCTCTATGCAAAAACGCCCCCAAATTGCCCAAAGATACCAAGTTTGACCCAAAAATTTAACTGTGTCTGTTCGACGAAAAATACCACTTATTTGTGTGGAAACAACATTCTGAGCAAAACGCCCAATTAATGCCAAAAAAGACCAAGTTTGACTTGAAAAATCAAATGCATCCATTTTGGACGAAAAGTCCCCGCTTGGGTTGAAACGTCCCTCCGTGCATAATTTTTCCAAAATACCCAAAACGACCAAATTTGACCTGAAAATTGAACTTTGTCCGTTTAGGACAAAACTTACCACTTGTTTGGGTAGAAACGACCCTTTGTGCAAAATTCCCCCAAAATGCCCCAAAAGACAAAGTTTGACCAGATATTTCAATTGTGTTTGTTTCGGACGAAAAATAGCATTTTTTGGGTGGAAACGGCCTTCTAAGCCATACACCCCCAAAATGCCCAAAAATACCGAGTTTGAACCGAAAATTCAACTGTGTCCGTTTGACAAAAAATACCACTTGTTTGGGTGGAAACAACATTCTGAGCAAAACCCCCACTTAATGCCAAAATATACCAAGTTTGACCTAAAAAATCAAATGCATCCATTTTGGACGAAAAGTACCACTTGTTTGGGCAGAAACGGCCATTAATGCAAAATTTTCTCAAAATGCCCAAAAAGACCAAATTTGACCTGAAAATTGAACTGGGTCCGTTTAGGACAAAAATTACCACTTGTTTTGGTAGAAACGATCCTTTGTGCAAAATGCCCTCAAAATGCCAAAAAGACCAAGTTCAACCCGATATTTCAACTGTGACTGCTTCGGACGAAAAATATCATTTTTTTTTGGTAGAAACAGCCTTTTAAGCAATATGCCCCCAAAATGCCCAGAAAGACCAAGTTTGACCCAAAAATTTAACTGTGTCTGTTTCGGATGAAAAATTCTATTTTTTTTGGGTGGAAACGGCTTTCTATGCAAAACGCTCCTAAAATGCACAAGAATACCTAGTTTGACCCCAAAATTCAACTGCTTCCGTTCCGGACGAAAAACACCACTTGTTTGGGTGAAAACAACATTCTGAGAAAAACGTCCACTAAAGGTCTAAAAAGCCCAAGCTTGACCTGAAAAATCAAATGCATTTATTTTGGACGAAAAATACCACTTGCTTGGGCTGAAATGGCTCTGTGTGCAAAATTTTCCCAAAATGCCCAGAAAGACCAAATTTGACCTGAAAATTGAACTGTGTCCGTTTAGAACAAAAATTACCACTAAATAGGGTAGAAACGATCCTCTGTGCAAAACGCCCTCAAAATGCCCAAAAAGACCAAGTTCGACCAGATATTTCAACTGTGGTTGTTTCGAACCAAAAATATCATTTTTTTGGGTAGAAACGGCCTTGTAAGCATTACGCACCCAAATTGCCCAAAAAGACCAAGTATGACCTGAAAATTAAACAGTGTTTGTTTCGGATGAAAAATACCATTTTTTTCCGGTGGAAACGGCCTTCTATGCAAAACACTCCCAAAATGCACTAGAGGATCAAGTTTGACCCCAAAATTCAACTGCGTCCGTTTCGGACGAAAAATACCACTTGTTTGGGTGTAAACAACATTCTGAGCAAAACGCCCACTTAATGACAAAAAATACCAAGTTTGACCTAAAAAATCAAATGCATCCATTTTGGAAGAAAGATACCATTTGTTTGGGCTGAAACGACCCTCTTTGCAAAATTTTCCCAAAATGCCCAAAAATACCAAATTTGACCTGAAAATTGAGTTGTGTCTGTTTAGGACAAAAATTACCACTTGTTTGGGTAGAAATAACCCTATATGCAAAACGCCCCGAAAATGCCCAAAAAGACCAAGTTCGACCAGATAATTCTACTGTGTTTATTTCAGACGAAAAATACCATTTTTTTGGGAGGAAACGGCCTTCTAAGCGATACGCCCCCAAAATGCCCAAAAAGACCAAGTATGACCCGGAAATTCAACTTTGTCTGTTTTGAATGAAAAATACCATTTTTTTGGGTGAAAACGGCCTCCGATGCAAGACGCTCTCAAAATGCACAAGAAGACCAAGTTTAATCCGAAAATTCAACTACGTCCGTTTTGAACGAAAAATACCACTTGTTTGGGTGGAAACAACATTATGAGAAAAACTGATGAGAACCAACAAGCAATATCAAAGGACACATTGCATGTCCCGGTTGGGCCCATTACTAGGGAAAGATCAAAGAAATACTTAATGGGCTAATTCAAGAGCTTTCGGCTGAATCGAAAATAATAAAGCCCAAATTAGGCCCAAATGACGATCAAGGCCTAATCCATCTCATCAAAGCAAGTGAATGGGTTTAGACATGAACTCAAATAGACCAAGGCTTGAGGACCACGAAATCTCAGCATATTTATTTTATTTATTTGTATTTTAATTTTAATTTAGGTTATTTATTTGATAATTTGTAAGGCATGATTATCAAATTAGCCTGTTCCTTTTTAGATTAGGAGTAGGGTTTCCTTGTTTCTCTAGGGTTTTCTTTTTTTTGTATTGTAGCCGCACTATTCACGAGCACTGTTCACCGATACTATTCACTGCACTATTCATTAAGAAAGTTGTATCCCATGAGGAAGGACACATTACTTTGATTAATAAAAATTGTGAGAGTTTTCTCTTTAGTTCTTCAGAGAACTTTTCCTGAACTTATGAAGAGTTTCTTGTGGCGTTCAAAGTTATATCTTTGATTCGTGATTCATTATAATCATTGGGTCAAGATCATTATACCATTGGTTCGCGTTTCGTTCATAAACGTTGGGTCAAGGTAATCTATCTTTCAATTTCTGTATTTTTAGCTCGTTCAAAATCTGATTTAATTTCGATCTTCGCGAAGAAACCCTAAGTTGGTTTCGGGTCTCACTAATCCTTTGGTGAGGTTCGCATCATTTGGTAATCAGAGCAAGATCTAAATCAGGTTTCATCAATTTTGTTTTTTCGTTCTTTCATATCTATTCCTTCATAAAAAAAATTTTCTTGACCAAATTATATCATCAGATCTACTGCGTTTTTTTCCTTTTCGTTCTAATTCAAATCTAGTCCAATCTTGAAAAAAAAAATACGGTGCATCTTTGTTCTGATCATATTTTTCGTTTAAATATTGTGTTTCTTCAAATCTCAATTTAAAGTTGCTGGTTTTCAAAAAAAAAAAAAAAAAAAAAACAGAAGCAGAAAAAAAAAATGAGAAAATTCAGCAGCCCCCCCCCAACAAAAATTGAGAATAATTTCTTCTTGTTCTACTCTGTAAACTTTTCTTTATGCTATTTTTGTTCCCTTTGTTTCGTTCCTAAAATCTCATTCTTAGTGAATCAAATTGTTGAGTTTGGATTGCTACAAGGAAATTTCTGATTGAGATTGATTAAGTTCAATAAAGAACTAAAAGAGGGAACTAAAGAGTGAAAAAAGGCAAGAGAGTGTGAGCTTATAAGAGGGTAAAAGCCGAATTTGAGTGATACACGAGTGGAGTGACATAGTTTGAGTGCAAACACGTGAGGGAGTGTTTGTGAGGTTTGCTAACTTTGTTTTGCAGGTTACTAAACATGTCTCGAGAAACAAACAAAGGCTCATCTAATGAAGAACCGGAAAGGATGGACGTCGTGGATGTCAAAGTTTTCTACAAAGCCGAGTCTAGTTCACGGCAACCACCTAAAGCTCCTAATGTACAACGGCGAGAGAGGAATCTGCCTCGGTATGAATATGTAGATTATGATGGGGATGACCTAGATGAAGAGGATCTCATCTCTAATGCGAGCTTGGGCAGATTTGGCCATAGATATGGCAATAGAGAAGATAGATATGGAGAGCAAATCGATAATAACTTTGGAAGCATCAAGATGAAGATTCCATCGTTCTAAGGGAAGAACGACCCTAAAGCGTACTTGGAGTGGGAGAAGAAGATGGAATTAAACTTTGAGTGTTGCAACTACTCGGAGCATATAAAGGTAAAACTCGTTGTAATTGCATTTGTTGATTATGCTATAATATGGTGGGATCAACTTGTGATGAACAGAAGGCAAAACCATGAGAGGCCTATTGAGACGTGGGCTGAAATAAAGGCCATAATGAGGAGAAGATTTGTCCCTAGTCACTACTATAGGGATTTGTACCAGAAGTTACAAAGTCTTACTCAAGACTATCGGAGCGTGGAATTCAATAAAGAACTAAAAGAGGGAACTAAAGAGTGGAAAAAGGCAAGAGAGTGTGAGCTTATAAGAGGGTAAAAGCTGAATTTGAGTGATACACGAGTGGAGTGACATAGTTTGAGTGCAAACACGTAAGGGAGTGTTTGTGAGGTTTGCTAACCTTGTTTTGCAGGTTACTAAACATGTCTCGAGAAACAAACAAAGGCTCGTCCGATGAAGCACATGAAAGGATGGACATAATGGACTCAAAAGTTTTCTACAAGGCCTTGGAGCAAAAGTTTCAACAGTTGAACTTGTAGTTTGATGAAGTGCATAAGCGGCCTGACAAAGTTGAGTCTAGCGCACAAAAGGGGCAGCCACCGAGAGCTCCTAATGTGCAACGAAGAGAGAGGAATCAGCCTCGATTCGTGTATAAAGATGATTATGGGGATGACCTAGATGAAGACGATCGGGCCTCTAATGCAAGCTTGGGCAGATTTGGGAGTAGACATGGGAATAGAGGAGATAGACATGGGGAGCGGATTGTTAATAACTTGGAAAGTATCAAGGTGAATATATCCTCATTCCAAGGGAAAAACGATCCCGAAGCATACTTGGAGTGGGAGAAGAAGGTGGAGTTGATCTTTGAGTGCCACAACTACTCCGAGGAGAAAAAGGTAAAACTCTCTGTGATTGAGTTTATTGACTATGCTATAATATGGTGGGATCAACTTGTGATAAACTGGAGAAAGAACCATGAGAGGCCTATCGTGACGTGGGCGGAAATGAAGGCCATCATGAGGAGACGGTTTGTCCCTAGTCACTACTATAGGGACTTGTATCATAAATTACAAAGCCTTACGCAAGGCTATCGGAGCGTGGATGATTACTACAAGGAGATGGAGGTCGCTATGATCCGGGCTAATGTCGAGGAGGATAGAGAAGCTACCATGGCAAGGTTCTTGAATGGGTTGAATTGGGACATTGCCAACGTGGTGGAGTTGCAACATTATGTGGAGTTGGAGGACATGGTTCACATGGCAATAAAAGTGGAACGACAGCTTAAAAGGAAAGGAACTCGGTCATTTCAAAATTCAAGTTCCTCTAATTCATGGAGGCCGAATGGGAGGAAGGACGAAGGGGCTATTTGAAAGTCCAAAATCAAACCCCCAAAAAGGAGAGATGATGTTCCCATTGCCAACAAAGGTAAAACCGAAACCCAAACTCGTAACCGTGATATTAAATGTTTTTGTTGTTTGGGAGTAGGTCACATAGCCTCACAATGCCCAAATAAGAGGACCATATTGCACGTGTTGATGGAGAGGTGGAAACCGAAAGTGAGAGTGATGATGACCAGATTCCACAACTTAAAGATGCTTGTGATAATGATGTGGAGTACCCAGTGGAGGGAGAGTCACTTGTGGCAAGGCGTGCTCTAAGTGCCCAAGTTGCAGAGGATGACATGGAACAGCAAAGGGAGAATATATTTCATACTAGATGCCACGTCAACAACAAGGTATGTAGTATGATCATTAATGGGGGAAGTTGCACTAATGTGGCTAGCACTACTTTAGTAGAGAAACTGAATTTACATACCTTGAAACACCCTAGACCTTATAAATTGCAGTGGTTGAATGATTGTGGGGAGGTTCGGGTAAATAAACAAGTGTTAGTTTCCTTTTCGATTGGGAAGTACAAGGATGAAGTACTTTGTGATGTTGTTCCAATGCATGTGGGTCATATATTGTTGGGCAAGCCATGGCAATTTGATAGGAAGGTTATTCATGATGGGTTCAATAATAGGCACTCATTCGTCAAAGACAATAAAACCATTACTCTTGTGCCGTTGACTCCAAAACAAGTGTATGAGGATCAAATGAAATTGAAAAGAGAGAATGAGTTGAAAAAAACTTGTGAGACCGAGAGTTCAAAAAAAGATGAGAAAAAAGAGAGTGGAAACATAAAAGAGAGTGAAAAGCAAAAAAGAAGTGGAAATAGACTACAGAGCAAAACGCTCCCAAAATGCCCAAAAAGGCCAATATTGACCTAAAAAATCAAATGCTTCCATTTCGAACGAAAAATACAACTTTTATGGTGGAAACGGCTTTCTGAGCAAAAGGCCCAAAAAGACCAAGTTCGACCAGATAATTCAACTGTGTCTGTTTCGGACGAAAAATACCATTTTTTTTTTTTTTTTTTTTTTTTTTTTTTTTTGTGGAAATGGTCTTCCATGCAAAACACCCCTAAAATGCCCAAGAAGAGCAAGTTTGACACAAAAATTCAACTGTGTCCGTTTCGAAAGAAAAATACCACTTGTTTGGGTGGAAACAACATTCTGAGCAAAATGCCCTCTAAAGGCCAAAAAAGACCAAATTTGACCTAAAAAGTCAATTGTGTCCGTTTCGGACGAAAATACTATTTTTTTTGTGGAAATAGACTACAGAGCAAAACGCTACCAAAATGCCCAAAAAGACCAATATTGACCTAAAAAATTAATTGCATCCATTTCGAACGAAAAATGCCACTTTTATGGTGGAAACAGTTTTCTGAGCAAAACGCCAACAAAAAGGCCCCAAAATATCAAGTTTGACTAGAAAATTCAACTGCATTTGTTTCGGACGAAAAAAACCACTTGTTTGGGTAGAAACGGCCCTCTGTGCAAAACTATCCCAAAATGCCTAAAAAGACAAAATTTGTCCTGAAAATTGAATTGTGTCTGTTTATGACAAAAAATACCACTTGTTTGGGTAGAAATGACCATTTGTGCAAAACGCCCCCAAAATGCCCAAAAAGACCAAGTTCGACCAAAAAATTCAACTGTGTCTATTTCGAACAAAAAATATCACTTTTTTGGGTGGAAACGGCCTTCTATGCAAAACGCCCCCAACATACCCAAAAAGACCTAGTTTAACCTCAAAATTCAACTGTGTTCGTTTGGACGAAAAATACCGCTTGTTTGGGTGCAAAACACATTCAGAGAAAAATGCCTACTTAAGGCCAAAAAGATCAAGTTTGACTAGAAAATTTAACTGCGTCCGTTGCGGATGAAAAATACCACTTGCTTGGGTTGAAACGTCCCTCTGCAAAACGCTCCAAAATGCCTAAAAAGACAAAGTTTGTCTTGAAAATTAAAATGTGTCCGTTTAGGACAAAAAAATACCACTTGTTTGGGTAGAAACGACCCACTATGCAAAACGCTCCCCGAAATGCCCAAAAAGACGAAGTTCGAACAGATAATTCAATTGTATTTGTTTCGGACAAAAAATACTACTTTTTAGGGTGGAAATGGCCTTCCATGCAAAACGGCCCCAAAATACCCAAAAAGACCAAGTTTGACCTCGAAATTCAACATGGTCCGTTTGAACGAAAAATGCCACTTTTATTAGCAGAAACAACATTCTGAGTAAAACACCTACTAAAGGCCTAAGAAGACCAAGTTTTACCTAAGAAGTCAATTGTGTCCGTTTCGAACGAAAAACATCACTTTTTCTTACTTTTTTTTTTTTTTTTTTTTGTGGAAACAGACTATAGAGAAAAACGCTCCCAAAATGCCTAAAAAAGCCAATATTGACCTAAAAAATCAAATGCATCCATTTCGGATGAAAAAATTCCACTTTTATGGTGGAAACGATTTTTTGAACAAAACGCCTAGAAAAGGCCCAAAAAGACCAAGTTTGACAAGAAAATTCAACTACGTCCGTTTCGGACGAAAAAAGCCACTTGTTTGGGTAGAAATGACCCTCTGTGCAAAACACCTCCGAAATGACCAAAAAGACCAAGTTCGACCAGATAATTCAACTGTGTCTATTTCGGACGAAAAATACAACTTTTTTGGGTGGAAATTGCCTTCCATGCAAAACGCACCTAAAATCCCCAAAAAGAGCAAGTTTGACCCGAAATTCAACTGTTTCCGTTTTGGACGAAAAATACCACTTGTTTGGGATAAACAACATTCTAAGCAAAATGCCCACTAAAGGCCAAAAAAGACAAAGTTTGACCTAAACCATCAATTGTGTCTGTTTCGGACGAAATTTTTTTTTTTTTTTTTTTTTTTTGTGGAAACAGACTAAAGAGCAAAACGCTCCCATAATGCCAAAATAGGCCAATATTGACCTAAACAATTAAATGCATCCATTTCGGACGAAAAATATCACTTTTATGGTGAAAACGGCTTTCTGAGCAAAACGCCAACAAAAGGCCCCAAAAGATCAAGTTTGACTAGAAAATTAAACTACGTCCGTTTCTGACGAAAAAAAATCAATTGTTTGTCCTGAAAATTGAATTGTGTCCGTTTAGGACAAAAAATACCACTTGTTTTGGTAGAAACGACCCTCTATTCAAAACGCCCCCAAAATGCCCAAAAAATCAAGTTCGACCAGATAATTAAACTGTCCCTGTTTCGGACGAAAAATACCACTTTTTTTGGGTGAAAATGGCCTTCCATGCAAAACACCCCAAAAATGCCCAAGAAGACCAAATTTGACCCGAAAATTCAACTGCATCCATTTTGGTCGAAAAATACGACTTGTTTGGATGGAAACAACTTTCTGAGAAAAATGCCCACTAAAGGCCCAAAAAGACCAAGTTTGACCTAAAAAGTCAACTTTGTCTGTTTCGAAAAAAAAAATAGGTACGCCACTTTTATGGTGGAAATGGCTTTCTGAGCAAAACGCCAACAAAATGGCCCCAAAAAATCAAATTTAACTAGAAAATTCAACTGCGTCCGTTTCGGACGAAAAAAACCACAGTGCAAAACGCCCTCAAAATGGGCAAAAAGACCTTGTTCGATCAGATAACTCAGCTAGTTCGAAGGAAAAACGGAAAGGCGAAGGTTTCGGAGTCGATTGGAGGTATCTCCAAGACTTTGGGAATGGTAACACGTCATCAAGTGAAGTTTAATGTCTGACTCAATTTTGTTTTGGAATTGTAGGGGTATCGGAAACCCGAGCAACCTTGCTAGATTAAAACGAATTGTGAAGTCTTCGAAAGTTTTCTTTGTCGGAGTTATTGATCAATGGATTGATGATTCTAACATGGGGCGAGTAAACAAAGCTATCAAGTTCCATAACGCAGTCTCTAATCAAGGTGAGTCGGGCAAAATTTGGGTTTTATGGAAGAATAACTTGGAAGTCCAAATGGTTCGTACGCATCGTCAATTTATTGCTTGTAAGTTATCTTGGTTAAATTTGGTGTTTTTGATTGTGGTGGTTTATGCTAGTTGCTCTCAGATTGAACGCAGATTTCTTTGGGAGGATCTTCTCATTACAACTACCTCGGTCTCTATTCCGATAATTTGGGGGGGAGATTTTAGTGTTGTTCGTAGTACGTCCAAGAAGTTGGGTCATTTAACCCCTTCTTGGAGTGCCATGCAAGAGTTTAATACATGTATTAATTTAGCCGGGCTGGTGGACTCCCGTTCATGGGGTCAACTTTTACTTTTTGTAAAAATCGTCAAGGGTTATCTCGATAATATTTTCGGTTGGATAGAATCTTGGTATCGCCTACGATTTGTAATTCCTTCGATGGCCGGGTTGAGCATTTGGAACGTATTAATTCGGACCATTGTCCGTTGATTCTACACTCCTCTTTTTCATATAATGGTCCGAAGCTTTTTCGGTTTCAACGGATGTGGACGTTGCATGGGGGATTTCTTGATGTGGTTAAATTGGCTTGGAAGGCTTCTCATCAAAATCCTTTAGTTCGTGTAAGTCTTAATATCAAATTGACGAGAGTGGCTCTTAAAGTTTGGAATGCTCAAACTTTTGGAAACGTTTTTGTTGAGTTAAATTCTTGGAAGGATAGGGTGGAAGCTTATGATTCTATGCTTCAAACCAATTGGTCTCAAACTGTTTCGGACTTACTTGACCAAGCTACTACAAAATATAATAATCTTATTAAGAAAGAGGAAATCTATTGGAAACAAAAATCTCGTGAGCATTGGCTAGCAGAGGAAGATAGCAATTCTAAATTCTTTCATATGTCTTTTAAAATGTGTAACTCTCCTCTTTGTTTGTTTGCTATTCGCCATGAAGATGGAAGTAGCTTGGCTGATCCCAATACGTTTCATGAAGCTGCTATTGAGTTTTTCAAAGATTTATATTCAACTGCCCAGGTGTCCTTTTCTGCCACTGTCGTTGATTCCATCCCTCGCATTGTTACGGATATGGATAATGCTATGTTATTAGCTCCTTTCTCGATGGAGGAAATCAAAGATGACCTTTGGGCCATTCCCATTGACGGTGCTCCAGGTTTGGATTTTCTCTCTTAAATATTTTTCCAATCTTCTTGGGATATTGTGGGTAAAGATATTTGCGAAGCCGCTAATTATTTTCTTAAAGGAAATCCCATTCCTACAGCTATCTCTAGTATCTTACTGGTCTTTATTCCGAAGAAGTCTCAACCTTCTTCTCTAAAAGATTTTCATCCGATCAGTTTATGTAATATTTGTTATAAAATCTTTTCTAAGGCGTTAGCTACTAGGCTGGCGTCTCTTTTGCCCAAGTTGATTTCTATTCAACAACATAGTTTTGTTAAAGGCAGGTCCATAGCCGAAGCTATTGGGCTAACCCAAGAGCTTGTCAAGAATTTGGGCAAGGATATTCGTGGGTGTAATGTTATGCTCAAACTCGACATGGCTAAAGCATATGATCGAATCGAGTGGAACTTTTTAATCGAGGTGCTTAATCGATATGGTTTCAGCTCGGGATTTATTGCTGCTGCTTCTAGCTGTTTTGACTCGACTTATTTCTCAGTGGTGTTTCAAGGGGTCTATAAGGGTTGATTTCCTACTTCTAGAGGATTGCGTCAAGGCGACCCTATTTCTCCTTTACTGTTTATCTTGGCTCAAGAGGTTCTTAATCGAAATATCTATCATTCCATGATAGATGGCCGGGTTCAACCTTTGTAACTAAAACAGGTTGTCCTCTGGTTTCTCATTTGATGTTTGCAGATGATACCCTCATTTTTTGCAACTCTCGCAGTATTAGAAATTTTAATGCAGATGCTTAAAGAGTATCAATTAGCCTCTGGTCAACTTTTGAGTGCTCCGAAAAGTAATTTTTATTTGCATCATAACTGTCCTAATGCGCGTCGCTTGGCTATTGGTCTTTCTACAGGTTTTAGTCAAGGTGATTTTCCTTGTACTTACCTTGGAGTGCCCCTTACCTATGGTCATCTTAAAGCGAGTCACTTTGCTAGTCTTATCAAGAAAGTGTCTAAGAAAGTCGATGGGTGGAAGATTAAGCTTCTATCTAGTGGAGATAAACTTGTTATTCTAAAACATGTTTTATCTTCCTTCCCTCTTCATCTTTTGGCATCCACTTGTGTTCGTAATAGCATTCTGGAGGATATGGAATCCATGTTTGCAAATTTCTTTTGGGGCCACTCGGATTCAAGTAAGAAAAGGCACTAGGTGGCTTGGCATAAAATCTGTCAAGATACCTCTTTAGGCGGTCTGGTCTTCGTAATCTAAAGGATATGAAGCTGGTTTTTTCTCTCAAACAGATTTGGTCTCTACTGAAAGGGAATTCTCTCTGGTGTGATTTTATGCGCTCCAAATGCACTAATAATCTTGTATTATCTATCTCAATGGACAGATCATATTGGGAGTTCTAAAATTTGGAAAGATATTTTGTCGGCGAAATATACTTTTATGCATTTATCGAGATGGAAAGTTGGTAATGGCGAACTAACTAGTTTTTGGCATGATGATTGGGGCCTTGGTATCCTAGGTAATGATCTCCATTTTACCAACTTGTTGTCTTCTGTCAAAAATTGCTTACAGGACAATGAATGGATCTCCCTAGATTTGGAAGATGATGTCCAGGACTTCTTGGAGGGCTCCCTCCCAGTATTGTCATCGGAATCCAATTCTCTCATTTGGCTTCCTAGCGATAATGGCATCTTCTCTATTAAACATGCTTAGAGGGCTATTAGCAGTGAGGTAATCCGGATTGATCTTTATTCTAACCTTTGGATTATGTGATTTCCTTTGAAGATTAAGATTTTCATGTGGTGGCTTTTGAAGAAGAAACTTGCAGTTGATGATATTATCCAAAAAATGGGAGTGTTTTTGGTTTCGAGTTGTCGATGTTGTTCCTTTCGATCCACTGAAAATATTCAACATCTTTTTCTAGGAAGTGAGGTTGTTTCAAAGGTCTGGCGGTATTTTAGATCTTTTTTTAATATTCCTTTTATTCCTCAACCTTTAATACACCGTATTAAGTTGTGGTGGAGTAGACTAAAAGGGAGTTCTCAGTTTCATAAATTTGGGGGTGTTGATCCCATCACTGATTTGTTGGGAGATATGGTTAAATCGGAATCGTGCTCTCCATGGTAATATTTCCATGTCTGATAAATGGATCATTTTCAAAGTTAGGAACTAGGTTCAAGTGCTGAGCCTTTTGACTAAATCTAAGTCGGTTTCATCTTCTTTTGGGATTCAGTCTCTGGTTCTTTTGGGTTGTCCGATTAAGCAGGTTATTCGTTGTCGGCCTCTGATTTGTTGTTGAACCCGTCCACTTGAGGGGAGTTTCAAACTTAATGTGGACGGTGCTTTGAAGAGGGAGATAATGACGTCTTCTTGTGGTGGTGTTGCTCGAGACAGTAATGGAGCTGCTAGTTGGGTTTTCTTCTCTCCCCTTACTTCTAGTTCAAGTTTCCTAGTTGAGTTCCACGAGTTGTTCTTGGGGATTCAGGAAGCTTTGTGTTTGGCCCAACTTCCACTGCTGGTGGAAAGCGATTCGCTAGCTTTGGTTCATTCAATCAAGAAGGATAGCCCAATCTAGTCGATTGCTCATCTTTGGAACACAGTTCCGTTTTGGATTCTATCATTTGACATTCAGATTTCTCATGTTCCTCGAGAATGTAATTTTGTTGTTGATAGTCTTGCTAACATTGTTTTGTCTAGCCCTTTGTTATTTCCTTTAGGTAGTCCCTTACCTTACGATGTACTTTCTTATGCTCGTGAGGATCAGGAGGGTCTTCCCCGCATAAGGTTGTAATTTTTTAATTCATTAATAAAGAGATCATTTTTGTGGAAAAAAAAAAACAATCGTGTCTGTTTTAGACGAAAAATACCATTTTTTTGGGCTCGAAACAGCCTTTGCAAAACGTCCCAAAAACGCATAAAAAGACCATAGTTTTTTGGGCATTTTGGGGGCTTTTTGCACAGACGGTCGTTTCTACCAAAACAAGTGGTATTTTTTGTCTTAAACGGACACAATTCAATTTTCAGGACAAACTTTGTCTTTTTGGGTATTTTGGGAGCGTTTTGCACAGAGGGCAATTTTAACCTCAACAGGTGGTTTTTTTTCATTCGAAACGGACACAGTTTACTTTTCTAGTCAAATTTGATCTTTTGGGGCCATTTTGTTGGCATTTTGCTCTGAAAGTCGTGTCCACCATGAAAGTGGTATTTTTCGTCTGAAATTGATGCATTTAATTGTTTAGGTCAATATTGGCCTTTTTGGGCATTTTGGGAGCATTTTGCTCGGTAGTCTGTTTCCACAAAAAAAAATGTGGGGTTTTCCGTCCGAGACGGACACAGTTGACCTTTTAGGTCAAACTTAGTCTTTTTGGGCCTTTAGTGGGCGTTTTGCTCAGAATGTTGTTTCTGCTAAAAAAAATGGTATTTTTCGTCCCAATGGACACTGTTGAATTTCGAGGTCAAGCTTGATCTTTTTGGGCATTTTGGGGCCGTTTTGCATGGAAGACCATTTTCACCCAAAAAAGTTATATTTTTCGTCCAAAACAGACACAGTTAAATTATCTGGTCGAACTTGGGCTTTTTGGGCACTTCGGGGGCGTTTTGCACAAATGGTCGTTTCTACCCAAACAAGTGGTATTTGTCCTAGACGGACATATTTCAATTTTCATGACAAACTTGGTCTTTTTGGGCATTTTTAAAGCGTTTTGCACAGAGGACCGTTTCAACCCAAGCAAGTGGTATTTTTCATCCGAAACGGACGAAGTTGAATTTTCTAGTCAAACTTGATCTTTTTTGGCCTTAAGTAGAAGTTTTGCTCTGAATGTGTTTTCCACCCAAACAAGTGGTAGTTTTTGTCCTAAACGGACATAATTCAATTTTCAGGACAAATTTTATCTTTTTGGGCATTTTGGGATCGTTTTGCATAGAGGGCCGTTTCGACCCAAACAAGTGGTTTTTTTTTTTGTCCAAAATGGGCAAAGTTGAATTTCTAGTCAAACTTGATATTTTGGGGCCTTTTTGTTGTGGTTTTGCTTAGAAAACCGTTTCCATCATAAAAGTGGTATTTTTCGTCCGAAATGGATGCATTTAATTTTTTAGGTCAATAGTGGCCTTTTTGGAAATTTTTGGAGCGTTTTGCTCTGTAATCTGTTTCCACAAAAAAACAAAGTGGTGTTTTTCGTCTGAAACGTACACAGTTGACTTTTTAGGTGAAACTTGGTCTTTTAGGCCTTTAGTGGGTGTTTTGGTCAGAATGTTGTCTCCGCTAAAAAAGTGGTATATTTCGTCGAAACAGACACTGTTGAATTTTGAGGTCAAGCTTGGTCTTTTTGGGCATTTTGGGGGCATTTTGCATAGAAGGCCATTTCCACCAAAACAAGTTACCATTTTTTGTCCGAAACAGACACAGTTGAATCATCTGGTCGAATTTGATATTTTTGGGCATTTTGGGGGCGTTTTGTACAGAGAGTCGTTTTTACCCAAACAAGTGGTATTTTTTGCCCTAAACGGACACATTTCAATTTTCAGGACAAACTTTGTCTTTTTGGGCATTTTTGGACTGTTTTGCACAGAGGGTCGTTTCAACCCAAACAAGTAATTTTTTTCATCCGAAACGGACGCAATTGAATTTTCTAGTTAAATTTGATCTTTTGGGGCCTTTTTGTTGGCATTTCGCTCAGAAAATCGTTTCCACCATAAAAATGGCAATTTTCAACCGAAATTGATGCATTTAACTTTTTACGACAATATTGGCTGATGAGAACCAACAAGCAACATCAAAGGACACATTGCATGTCCCGGTTGGGCCCATTACTAGGGAAAGATCCAAGAAGATCAAAGAAGCGCTTAATGGGCTAATTCAAGAGCTTTCGGCTGAATCGAAAACAATAAAGCCCAAATTAGGCCTAAATGACGATCAAGGCCTAATCCATCTCATCAAAACAAGTGAATGGGTTTAGATATGAACTCAAATAGACCAAGGCTAGAGGACCACGAAATTCTCAACATATTTATTTTATTTATTTGTATTTTAATTTTAATTTAGGTTATTTATTTGATAATTTGTAAGGCATGATTGCTAAATTAGCCTTTTCCTTTCTAGATTAGTAGTAGGGTTTCCTTGTTTCTCTAGGGTTTCTTTTTTTTGTATTGTAGCCGCATTATTTATGAGCACTTTTCACCGACACTGTTCACCAACACTATTCACTGCACTATTCATTACCTATTTAAGAAAGTTGTATTCCATGAGGAAGAACACATTACTTTGATTAATAAAAATTGTGAGAGTTTTCTCTTTAGTTCTTCAGAGAACTTTTCCTGAACTTATCAAGAGTTTCTTGTGGCGTTCAAACTTATATCTTTGATTCGTGATTCATTATAATTATTGGGTCAAGATCATTATACCATTGGTTCGCGTTTCATTCATAAACGTTGGGTCAAGTTAATCTATCTTTCAATTTCTGTATTTTTAGCTCGTTCAAAATCTGATTTAGTTTCGCTCTTCGCAAAGAAACCCTAAGATGGTGATGAGAACCAACAAGTAACATCAAAGGACACATTGCGTGTCCCTGTTGGGCCCATTACTAGGGCAAGATCCAAGAAGATCAAAGAAGCGCTTAATGGGCTAATTCAAGAGCTTTCGGCTGAATCGAAAACAATAAAACCCAAATTAGGGCCAAATGACGATCAAGGCCTAATCCATCTCATCAAAGCAAGTGAATGGGTATAAACATGAACTCAATGGTTGAATGATTGTGGGGAGGTTCGGGTAAATAAACAAGTGTTAGTTTCCTTTTCGATTGGGAAGTACAAGGATGAAGTACTTTGTGATGTTGTTCCAATGCATGCGGGTCACATATTGTTGGGCAGGCCATGGCAATTTGATAGGAAGGTTATTCATGACGGGTTCAAGAATAGGCACTCATTCGTCAAAGACAATAAAACCATTACTCTTGTGCCGTTGACTCCAAAACAAGTGTATGAGGATCAAATAAAATTGAAAAGAGAGAATGAGTTGAAAAAAACTTGTGAGACCGAGAGTTCAAAAAAAGATGAGGAAAAAGAGAGTGGAAACATAAAAGAGAATGAAAAGCAAAAAAGAAGTGGAAAAAATGAGAGAAAAACAGAGAAACAAGTGAGCTTTTATGCTAAGGCGAATGATATCAAGGGTGCTTTGTATGCAAACCGGCCTATATTTGTACTATTGTACAAAGAGGCGTGTTTTAGTGCTAACGAATTTGACCAATCTTTGCCTAGTGTTGTTGTTTCATTGTTGCAGGAATTTGAGGACGTGTTCCCTAACGATGTGCCTAGTGGATTGCCACCTATTCGAGGCATTGAGCATCAAATTGACTTTGTGCCGGGTGTAACAATTCCTAACCGACCAGCCTATAGGAGTAATGCAAAGGAGACGAAGGAACTTCAAAGGCAAGTGGAGGAGTTGCTAGCCAAGGGACACGTAAGAGAGAGCATGAGTCCGTGCGTAGTACCGGTACTACTTGTGCCTAAGAAGGATGGAACTTGGCGTATGTGTGTTGATTGCCGAGCTATTAACAACATTACGGTAAAGTATCGACATCCCATTCCTAGGCTAGATGACATGTTAGATGAGTTGCATGGGTCATGTATTTTCACTAAAATTGATTTGAAAAGTGGGTATCACCAAATTAGGATGAAAGAAGGTGATGAATGGAAAACTGCCTTTAAAACTAAATATGGATTGTATGAGTGGTTGGTAATGCCTTTTGGGCTAACTAATGCACCAAGTACATTCATGAGGTTAATGAATCATGCATTGCGTGCGTTTATAGGCAAGTTTGTTGTGGTCTATTTTGATGATATTTTGGTGTATAGTAAGAGCTTAGATGAGCATATTGATCATTTGCATTGTGTGCTTGATGTTCTGAGAAAAGAAAAATTATACGCAAATTTAAAGAAATGTTCCTTTTGCTTGGACAAAGTTGTGTTTCTTGGCTATGTTGTTAGTTCGGAAGGGATTGCAGTGGATGAAGAAAAGGTGAAGGCTATCAAAGAATGGCCCACACCTAAGTCAATCACGGAGGTAAGAAGTTTTTATGGTTTGGCTAGTTTTTATCATCGATTTGTTAAAGATTTTAGTACACTAGCCGCACCACTCACTGAAATTGTCAAAAAATCTGTGGGTTTTAAATGGGGTATGGAGCAAGAGCGTGCATTTAGTGAGATTAAAGAACGGTTATGTGGTGCTTCTTTATTAGCATTACCTAATTTTTCTAAAATTATTGAGATTGAGTGTGATGCTTCAGGAATAGGCATTGGAGCAGTTTTGATGCAGGAAAATCGGCCAATAGCATACTTTAGCGAAAAGCTAAATGGGGCAGCATTGAATTACCCAACATATGATAAGGAGCTTTTTGCGTTGGTAAGAGCATTGGAGACTTGGCAACATTACCTGTGGCCGAGAGAGTTTGTCATACATACCGATCATGAGTCCTTGAAGCACTTTAAGGGATAAAGTAAGTTAAATAGAAGGCATGCCAAGTGGATGGAATTCATTGAAACCTTCCCTTATGTAATCAAATACAAACAAGGTAAGGAAAATATTGTGGCTGATGCACTCTCCAGAAGGTACGCCCTTTTCTCTACATTAAATGCAAAGCTACTGGGGTTTGAATATGTTAAAGAATTGTATGCTAATGATGATGATTTTGCTAGTGCGTTTGGTGCATGTGAGAAGACAGCGTTTGGTAAGTTCTATAGACTAGATGGGTACTTGTTTAGAGAAAATAGACTTTGCGTGCCTAATAGTTCTATGCGTGAGTTACTCGTGCGTGAAGCACATGGGGGTGGTTTGATGGGTCATTTTGGTGTGAGAAAGACTTTAGACGTGTTACATGAACACTTCTTTTGGCCAAAGATGAAACGTGATGTGGAGAGAGTTTGTGCTAGGTGTGTTACGTGTAGGCAAGCCAAATCTAGAGTCTTACCACATGGATTATACACTCCCTTGCCTGTACCTAGTGCGCCTTGGATGGATATTTCCATGGACTTTGTTTTAGGCTTGCCTAGGTAAAGGAAAGGTAGGGATTCGATTTTTGTGGTTGTTGATAGGTTTTCTAGGATGGCACATTTCATATCTTGCAATAAAACTGATGATGCGACCCACGTCGCTGATTTGTTCTTTAGAGAGATAGTACGTCTCCATGGTGTTCCTAAGAGTATTGTATCTGATCGTGATGTTAAGTTCCTAAGCTATTTTTCGAAAGTCTTGTGGGGAAAGATGGGAACTAAATTATTGTTCTCAACTACTTGTCACTCCCAAACGGATGGACAAACCGAGGTAGTAAATCGAACTTTATCTACTTTGTTGTGTACTATAATTCAAAAGAACTTGAAAAATTGGGAGGATTGTTTGCCATTCATTGAATTTGCTTATAATCGGAGTGTTCATTCTACTACTGATTTTTCACCATTTGAGATTGTTTATGGTTTTAATCCACTAACTCCTTTGGATTTGTTGCCTTTGCCAGTCAATGAGAGGGCTAGTTTGGATGGACAAAAGAAGGCTGAGATGGTGAAGAAACTCCATGAAAGTGTATGACAACACATAGAGAAGAAAAATGAGCAATATGCAAAGAAAGCAAATAAGGGCCGTAGACGAGTCATCTTTGAACCTGGTGATTGGGTTTGGGTGCATATGAGAAAAGAAAGATTTCCAACCCATAGGCGGACCAAGCTACATCCTAGAGGGGATGGTCCATTTCAAGTCCTTCAGAAGATCAATGATAATGCGTACAAGCTGGATCTTCCAGGTGAGTATAACGTTAGTGCTATATTTAATGTCTCTGATCTTTCTCCGTTTGATGTAGGTGAAGATTCGAGGTCGAATCCTTTTGAAGAGAGGGGGGATGATGAGAACCAACAAGCAACATCAAATGACACATTGCATGTCCTGGTTGGGCCCATTACTAGGGCTCCAAGAAGATCAAAGAAGCGCTTAATGGGCTAATTCAAGAGCTTTCGGCTGAATCGAAAACAATAATGCCCAAATTAGCCCCAAATGACGATCAAGGCCTAATCCATCTCATCAAAGCAAGTGAATGGGTTTAAACATGAACTCAAATGGACCAAGACTTGTGGACCACGAAATTCCTATCATATTTATTTTATTATTTTAAGTCTTTTAATTATTTTAGGCTGATTTGTAAGCTTGATTGCTAAGTAAATCGTTTCCTTTTCCAAGTAGGAATGTAAGGCAAATTAGGAAGCTTCCTTATTCTTTATTTAGCAATTAGATTTTTGGGTTTCCTTTTTCCTCCATGTAGACCCACGAATTTCAAAGTGTTTTAGGGTTTCTTTTCTTATTCTCTTGGCCACCTATTTAAGGGGCTTTGTAGACCTACGAATTTCACATTACTTTGATTAATAAAAATTGTGAGAGTTTTCTCTTTAGTTCTTCAGAGAACTTTTCTTGAACTTATCAAGAGTTTCTTGTGGCGTTCAAACCTATATCTTTGATTCGTGATTCATTATAATAATTGGGTCAAGATCATTATACCATTGGTTCGCGTTTCGTTTATAAACATTGGGTCGAGGTAATCTATCTTTCAATTTCTGTATTTTTAGCTCGTTCAAAAATCTGATTTAGTTTCGATCTTCGCGAAGAAACTCTAAGTTGGTTTCGGGTCTCACAAATCATTGGTGAGGTTCGCATCAGATGGTTTCGGGTCTCACTAATCCTTTTTGGGCATTTTGGGAGAGTTTTGCTCTGTAGTCTGTTCCCACAAAAAAAAATGATATTTTTCGTCCGAAACGGACACAATTGACTTTTTAGGTCAAACTTTGTCTTTTTTGAGCTTTAGTAGGCGTTTTGCTCAGAATGTTGTTTCCACCCAAACGAGTGGTATTTTTCGTCCGAAACGGACACAGTTGAATTTTCGAGTCAAACTTGCTCTTCTTGGGTATTTTTGGGGTGTTTTGCAGGGAAGACCGTTTTCACCCAAAAAAAAGTGGTATTTTTCGTCTGTAACAGACAAAGTTGAATTATCTGGTCGAACTTTGTCTTTCTGGGCATTTGGAGGCATTTTGCACAGATAGTCGTTTCTACCCAAACAAGTGGTATTTTTTATCCTAAACGGACACAGTTCAATTTTCAGGACAAAATTGGTTTTTTTGGGCATTTTGGGAGCATTTTACACACAGGCGATTTCCGCCCAAACAAGTAGTATTTTTCGTCCAAAATGGATGTATTTGATTTTTTAGGTCGAACTTGGTCTTTTTTGGCCTTAAGTAGACGTTTTGCTCGGAATGTGTTTTTCACGCAAACAAGTGATGTTTGTCGTCCAAACGGACATAGTTGAATTTCAAGGTCAAACTAGGTCTTTTGGGGCATTTTGGGGGCGTTTTGCATAGAAGGCCGTTTCCACCAAAACAAAAAAAGTATTTTTCGTCTGAAAAAGACACGGATGAGTTATCTGATCGAACTTGGTTTTTTTTCCCATTTTGGGGGCGCTTCGCACAGAAGTTTGTTTCCACCAAAACAAGTGGTATTTTGTGTCCTAAACGGACGCAGTTCAATTTTCAGGCCAAAATTTGTCTTTTTGGGCCTTTTGGTGGCGTTTTGTATAAAGCGTCATTTCAACCCAAACATGTAGTTTTTTTAGGTCCGTAACGGACGCCGATGAATTTTCTAGTCAAACTTGGTCTTTTTGGGCCTTTTGTCGGCGTTTGGCTCAGAAAGCCATTTCCATCATAAAAGTGGTCGTTTTCGTCCGAAATCGATGCATTTGATTTTTTAGGTCAATATTGGCCTTTTTGGGCATTTTGGGAGCATTTTGCTCTGTAGTCTGTTACCACAAAAAAAAAAAAAAAAAAGATGTATTTTTCGTTTGAAACAGACACAGTTGAATTATCTGGTCAAACTTGGTCTTTTTGGGCATTTCGGGGTCATTTTGCACAGAGGGTCGTTTCTACCCAAACAAGTAGTATTTTTTGTGCTAAATGGACACAGTTAAATTTTTCGGTCAAACTTTGTCTTTTGGGTCTTTTTGGGGCGTTTCGCTCAGCGGGTCGTTTCTACCATAACTGTGGTATTTTTCGTCCGGAAGGGATGCATTTGATTTTTTCGGTCAATATTGGCCTTTTTGGGCCTTTTGGGAGCGTTTTTCTCTGTAGTCTATTTCCACAAAAATAAGACGTATTTTTTATCCGAAATAGACATAGTTGATTTTTTAGGTCAAATTTGTTCTTTTCGGGCCTTTAGTTGGCGTTTTTCTCAGAATGTTGTTTCCACCCAAACAAGTGGTTTTCTTTTTTTTGCCTAAACGGACGCAATTGAATTTTCAGGTCAAACTTGGTATTCTTGCGCATTTTGTGGCGTTTTGCATAGAAGACCATTTCCACCCAAAAATTGGTATTTTTAGTTCGAAATAAACACAGTTAAAGTTTCGGCTCAAACTTGGTCTTTTTGGGCATTTTGGGGGCGTATTGCGTAGAAGGCCATTTCCACCCAAAAAAGTGATATTTTTCGTCCGAAACAGACACAGTTGAAATATCTGGTCGAACTTGGTCTTTTTGGGCATTTTAGGGACGTATAGCACAGAGGGTCTTTTCCACCCAAACAAGTGGTATTTTTTGTCCTAAACGGACACAGTTCAATTTTTCGGCCAAAATTTGTCTTTTGGGGGGCTTTTTGCTCAGAGGGTTGTTTCCACAAAAAAAAAAAAGTGATATTCTTTGTCCAAAATGGATGCATTTCATTTTTTAGGTCAAACTATGTCTTTTTGGGCCATATGTTAGCATTTTGCTCAAAATGTTGTTTCCACCCAAATGATTGGTATTTTCCGTCCAAACGAATATAGTTGAATATTCAGTTCAAACTTTGTCTTCTTGGGCATTTTTGGGGCATTTTGCGTAGAAGACCGTTTCCACCCCCCCCCCCCCCCTCCCCAAATGTGGTATTTTTCATTCGAAACAAAACACAGTTGAATTATCTAGTTGAACTTGATCTTTTTTGGCATTTTGGGGGCGTTTTGCACAAAGGGTCATTTATACCCAAACAAGTGGAAATTTTTGTCCTAAACGGACACAGTTCTATTTTCAGGTCAAATTTCTTCTTTTTGGGCATTTTGGGAAAATTTGGCACAAGGGGTCGTTTCAGCCCAAACAAGTGGTATTTTTCGTCCAAAATGGATGCATTTGATTTTTTTTTTTGTCAAACTTGGTATTTTTTGGCCTTAAGTGGGCATTTTGCTCAGAATGTTGTTTCCACCCAAACAAATTGTATTTTTGTCAAAACGAACACATTTGAATTTTCGGGTCAAACTTGGTCTTTTTGGGCATTTTGAGAGCGTTTTGCACAGAGGGTCGTTTCCACCCAAACAAGTGATATTTTTTGTCCTAAACGGACATAGTTCAATTTTCTGGCCAAGCTTAGTCTTTTTGGTCCATTTTGCTCAGTGGGCCATTTCTTCCATAACAGTGGTATTTTTCGTCCGGAAGGGATGCATTTGATTTTTTAGGTCAATATTGGCCTTTTTGGGCATTTTGGGAACGTTTTGCTCTGTAGTCTGTTTCCACAAAAAAAAGACATATTTTTTGTCCGAAACATACATAGTTGATTTTTTAGGTCAAATTTTGTATTTTTGGGCCTTTAGTTGGCGTTTTTCTCAGAATATTATTTCCACCCAAACAAGTGATTTTTTTTTTGTCCAAAACGGACGCAGTTGAATTTTCGGGTCAAACTTGGTATTTGTATGCATTTTTGGGGCGTTTTGCATAGAAGGCCGTTTCAACCCAAAAAAGTGGTATTTTTCATGCGAAACAGATAGTTAATTTTTTTGGTCAAACGTGGTATTTTTGAGCATTTTGGGGGCGTGTTGCGTAGAAGGCCGTTTTCACCCAAAAAAGTGGTATTTTTCGTCCTAAACAGACACAGTTGAAATATCTGGTCGAACTTGGTCTTTTTTGGGCATTTTGGGGACGTTTAGCACAGAGGGTCATTTCCACCCAAACAAGTGGTATTTTTTGTCCTAAACGGACATAGTTCAATTTTCCAGCCAAACTTTGTCTTATTGGGGCGTTTTGCTCAGAGGGTCGTTTCCACAAAAAACAAATGGTATTCTTCGTCCAAAATGGATGCATTTCATTTTTTAGGTCAAACTATGTCTTTTTGGGCGTTATGTGAGCATTTTGCTCAGAATGTTGTTTCCACCCAAACGATTGGTATTTTCTCGTCCAAACGAACACAGTTGAATATTTCGTTCAAACTTTGTCTTTTTGGGCATTTTTGGGGCGTTTTGCGTAAAAGGCCATTTCCGCCCAAAAAAATAGTATTTTTCGTTGGAAACAGACACAGTTGAATTATCTAGTCAAACTTGATCTTTTTTTGCATTTTGGGGGTGTTTTGCACAGAGAGTCATTTATACCCAAACAAGAGGTAATTTTTGTCCTAAACGGACACATTTCAATTTTTTGGTCAAATATCTTCTTTTTGGGCATTCTGGGAAAATTTGGCACAGAGGGTCGTTTCAGTACAAACAAGTGGTATTTTTTGTTCAAAATGGATGCATTTGATTTTTTTGGTCAAACTTGGTGTTTTTTGGCCTTAAGCGGGCATTTTGCTCAGAATGTTGTTTCCACCCAAACAAATGGTATTTTTTGTCAAAATGGACACATTTGAATTTTCGGGTCAAACTTGGTCTTTTTGGGCATTTTGGGGGCGTTTTGCACAAAGGGTTGTTTCTACCCAAACAAGTGGTATTTTTTGTCTTAAACAGACACAATTCAATTTTCTGGCCAAGCTTGGCCTTCTTGGGTCTTTTTGGGGTGTTTTGTTCAGAGGGCCATTTTTTTCATAACAACGGTATTTTTCGTTCGGAAGGGATGCATTCGATTTTTTTGGTCAATATTGGCCTTTTTGGGCATTTTCAGAGCATTTTTCTTTATAGTCTGTTTCCACAAAAATAAGACGTACTTTTTGTCCGAAACAGACCCGGTTGATTTTTTAGGTCAAATTTTGTATTTTTGGGCCTTTAGTTGGCATTTTTCTCCGAATGTTGTTTCCATCCAAACAAGTGGTTTTTTTTTTGTCCGAAACAGACGCAGTTGAATTTTTGGGTCAAACTTGATATTCTTGTGGATTTTGGGGGCGTTTCGCATAGAAGGCCATTTCCACCTAAAAAAGTGGTATTTTTCGTTCGAAATAGACACAGTTAAATTTTTGGGTCAAACGTGGTCTTTTTGAGCATTTTGGGGGCGTATTGCGTAGAAGGCCGTTTTCATCGAAAAAAGTGGTATTTTTCGTCCGAAACAGACACTGGAAATATCCGATTGAACTGGGTCTTTTTGGGCATTTTGGGGTTTAGCACAGATGATGAGAATCAACGAGCACCATTAGAGGATCAGTTACATGTTCCAGTTAGGCCTATTACTAGGGAAAGATCCAAGAAAAATCAAAGTAGCACTTAATGGGCTAATTCAAGAGATTTGGCCCATGTCTACAATAGTTAAGTTGAAATTAGGCCCATCGGGCAGTCAAAGCCAAATCCATCTCATCAAAGCAAGCAAATTGGCTTAGACACGAACTCAAATGGGCCAAGTCATGTGGACCACGAAATTCTTATCAAATTTATTTTATTATTTTAAATCTTTTAATTATTTTTAGGCTGATTTGTAAGCTTGATTGCCAAGTAAATCATTTCCTTTTCCAACTAGGAATGTAAGGCAAATTAGGAAACTTTCTTATTCTTTATTTAGCAATTAGATTTTAGGGTTTCCTTTTTCCTCCATGTGGACCCACGAATTTCAAAGTGTATTAGGGTTTCTTTTCTTATTCTCTTGGCCACCAATTTAAGGGGCTTTGTAGACATACGAATTTCGCATTACTTTGATTAATAAAAATTGTGAGAGTTTTCTCTTTAGTTCTTCAGAGAACTTTTCTTGAACTTATCAAGAGTTTCTTGTGGCGTTCAAACTTATATCTTTGATTCGTGATTCATTATAATCATTGGGTCAAGATCATTATACCATTGGTTCGCGTTTCATTCATAAACGTCGGGTCAAGGTAATCTATATTTCAATTTCTGTATTTTTAGCTCGTTCAAAAATCTGATTTAGTTTCGATCTTCGCGAAGAAACCCTAAGTTGGTTTCGGGTCTTACTAATCCTTGGTGAGCTTCGCATCATTTGGTAATCCGAGCAAGGTCTAAATCAGGTTTCATCTATCCTTTTTCTTTTTCATTCTTTCATATCTATTCCTTCATATATTTTTTTTTGACCAAATAATATCATCAGTTCTATTGTGTTTTTTTTTCTTTCCATTCTAATTCAAATCTGGTCCAATCTTGAAAAAAAAAAAACGCAGTGCACATCTTCGTTCTGATCATATTTTTCGTTTAAATATTGTGCTTCTTCAAATCTCAATTTAAAGTTGCTGGTTTAAAAAATAAAAATAAAAAACAGAAACAGAAAAAAAAAAAATTGTGAAAATTCAGCAGCTCCCCTCCCAAAACAAAAATTGAGAATAATTTCTTCTTGTTCTACTCTATAAACTTTTCTTTGTGCTCTTTTTGTTCCCTTTGTTTCGTTCCTAAAATCTCATTCTTAGTGAATCAAATTGTTGAGTTTGGATTGCTACAAGGAAATTTTTGATTGAGATTGGTTAAGTTTAATAAAGAACTAAAAGAGGGAACTAAAGAGTAGAAAAAGGCAAGAGAGTGTGAGCTTATAAGAGGGTAAAAGCCGAATTTGAGTGATACACGAGTGGAGTGACATAGTTTGAGTGCAAACACGTGAGGGAGTGTTTGTGAGGTTTGCTAACTTTGTTTTACAGGTTACTAAACATGTCTCGAGAAACAAACAAAGGCTCGTCCGATGAAGTACATGAAAGGATGGACATAATAGACGCAAAAGTTTTCTACAAGGCCTTGGAGCAAAAGTTTAAACAGTTGAACTTGCGGTTTGATGAAGTGTATGAGCGGCTTGACAAAGTTGAGTCTAGTGCACAAAAGGGGCAGCCACCGAGAGCTCCTAATGTGCAACGAAGAGAGAGGAATCAGCCTCGGTTCGTGTATGAAGATGATTATGGGGATGACCTAGATGAAGACGATCGGGCCTCTAATGCAAGCTTGGGCAGATTTGGGAGTGGACATGGGAATAGAGGAGATAGACATGGGGAGCGGATTGATAATAACTTGGAAAGTATCAAGGTGAAGATACCCTCATTCCAAGGGAAGAACGACCCTGAAGCGTACTTGGAGTGGGAGAAGAAGATGGAATTGAACTTTGAGTGCTGCAACTACTCTGAGCATAAAAAGGTAAAACTCGTTGTAATTGCATTTATTGATTATGCTATAATATGGTGGGATCAACTTGTGATGAACAGAAGGCAAAACCATGAGAAGCTTATTGAGACGTGGGCTGAAATAAAGGCCATAATGAGGAGAAGATTTGTCCCTAGTCACTACTATAGGGATTTGTACCAGAAGTTACAAAGTCTTACTCAAGGCTATCGGAGTGTGGATGATTACTACAAGGAGATAGAGATCGCTATGATCCAGGCTAATGTCAAGAAAGATAGAGAAGTAACAATGGCAAGGTTCTTGAATGGGCTGAATCGGGAGATTGCCAACGTCGTGAAGTTGCAACATTATGTGGAGTTGGAGGACATGGTGCACATGGCAATAAAGGTGGAACGACAACTTAAAAGGAAGGGAACTCTGTTATTTCAAAACACGGGCTCTTCTACTTCATGGAGGCCAAATAGGAGAATAGACGAAAGGGCTATTTCAAAGTCCAAAACCGAACCACGAAAAAAGAGAGACTATTTGCCCAATGTTAACAAAGCATATGTTGAGGGAGAGATGGAAACCGACAGCGAGAGTGATAATGACCAAATGCTACCGTATAGGGATGCTTGTGACGGTGATGTGGAGTACTTGGTGGAGGGTGAGTTATTTGTTGATTGGCGTGCTCTAAGTGCTCAAGTCGCGGAGGATGACATGGAACAACAAAGGGAAAATGAGGCTCAAATGAAATTGAAACGAGAGAATGAGTTGAAAAAAACTTGTGATACCGAGATTTCAAAAAAAAGATGAGAAAAAGGAGAGTGAAAAAGAAAAAGAGAGTGAAAAAAATGAGAGAAAAACTGAAAAACAAGTGAGTTTTTATGCTAAGGCGAGTGATGTCAATATGGCTTTTTATACAAATCAACCTATATTTGTACTCTTGTACAAAGAGGCTTGTTTTACCACTAACGAAATTGACAAATCTTTGCCTAGTGTTGTAGTTTATATGTTGCAGGAATATAAGGACATGTTTTCTAATGATGTGCATAGCGGTTTTCTACCTTATAGAGGGATTGGGAATCAAATCGATTTTGTGCCATGCGCAATGATTCTTGACCAACCAGTAGCCTATAGGCATAATTCGGAGGAGACAAAGGAACTTCAAAGGCAAGTTGAGGAGTTGATGGCCAAAGGACATGTACGAGAAGGCAGGAGTCCGTGCGCGGTACCAGGGCTACTTGTGCTAAGGAAGGATGGGACTTGGCGAATGTTTGATAATTTCTGAACTATTAACAACACTCTGGTGAAGATTAGAGGACGAATCATTTTGAAGAGAGGGGGAATGATGAGAATCAACGAGCACCATCAGAGGATCAGTTACATGTTCCAGTTAGGCCTATTACTAGGGAAAGATCCAAGAAAAATCAAAGTAGCACTTAATGGGCTAATTCAAGAGACTTGGCCCATGTCTACAATAGTTAAGCCCAAATTAGGCCCATCGGGCAGTCAAGGCCAAATCCATCTCATCAAAGCAAGCGAATGGGCTTAGACATGAACTCAAATGGGCCAAGTCATGTGGACCACGAAATTCTTATCATATTTATTTTATTATTTTAAATCTTTTAATTATTTTTAGGCTGATTTGTAAGCTTGATTGCCAGGTAAATCATTTCCTTTTCCAACTAGGAATGTAAGGCAAATTAGGAAACTTTCTTATTCTTTATTTAGCAATTAGATTTTAGGGTTTCCTTTTTCCTCCATGTGGACCCACGAATTTCAAAGTGTATTAGGGTTTCTTTTCTTATTCTCTTGGCCACCTATTTAAGGGGCTTTGTAGACCTACGAATTTCACATTACTTTGATTAATAAAAATTGTGAGAGTTTTCTCTTTAGTTCTTCAGAGAACTTTTCTTGAACTTAGCAAGAGTTTCTTGTGGCGTTCAAACTTATATCTTTGATTCGTGATTCATTATAATCATTGGGTCAAGATCATTATACCATTGGTTCGCGTTTCATTCATAAACGTCGGGTCAAGATAATCTATATTTCAATTTCTGTATTTTTAGCTCGTTCAAAAATCTGATTTAGTTTCGATCTTCGCGAAGAAACCCTAAGTTGGTTTCGGGTCTCACTAATCCTTGGTGAAGTTCGCATCAACAGAGGGTCGTTTCCACCCAAACAAGTGGTATTTTTGTCCTAAACGGACACAGTTCAAAGTTTCTGCCAAACTTTATCTTTTTGGGGCGTTTTACTCAGAGGGTCGTTTCCACAAAAAAAAGTGGTATTCTTCGTCCAAAATGGATGCATTTCATTTTTTAGGTCAAATTATGTCTTTTTGGGCCTTATGTGAGCATTTTGCTTAGAATGTTGTTTCCACCCAAACGATTGATATTTTTTGTCCAAACGAACACAGTTGAATTTTTGGTTCAAACTTTGTCTTTTTGGGCATTTTTGGGGCATTTTGAGTAGAAGGCCGTTTCCGCCCAAAAAAGTGGAATTTTTCGTTCGAAACAGACACAGTTGAATTATCTAGTCGAACTTGGTCTTTTTTGGCATTTTGGGGACATTTTGCACAGAGGGTCATTTTTACCATAACAAGTGGTAATTTTTGTGCCAAAACGGACACAGTTCAATTTTCAGGTCAAATTTTGCCTTTGTGGGCATTCTAGGAAAATTTTACACAGAGGGTCGTTTCAGCCCAAACCAGTCGTATTTTTCGTCCCAAATGGATGCATTTGATTTTTTTGTCAAACTTGGTCTATTTTTGCCTTAAGTGGGCATTTTGCTCAGAATGTTATTTCCACCCAAACAAATGGTATTTTTCCTCATAACGGACACATTTGAATTTTTGGGTCAAACTTGCTCTTTTTGAGCATTTTGGGGGCGTTTTGCACAAAGGGTCATTTGCACACAAACAAGTGGTATTTTTTGTCCTAAACGGACACAATTCAATTTTCTGGCCAAGCTTGGTCTTTTTTGGGCCTTTTGGGGGCGTTTTGCTCAAAGGGCCATTCCCCCCCCCCCCCCCCCCCCCCCCCCAAGAAAAGTGAATTTTTTCATAAAAAATGGATACATTTCATTTTTTAGGTCAAACTTGATCTTTTTGGGCCTTCAGTGGGCGTTTTGCTCAGAATGTTGTTTCCACCTAAACAAGTGATTTTTTCGTCCAAACGGACACAATTGAAGTTCGAGGTCAAACTTGATCTTTTTGTGCATTTTGGGGGTGTTTTGCAAAGGCCAGTTTCACCCAAAAAATGGTATTTTCAGCCAAAACAGACACAGTTGAGTTATCTGATCGAACTTGGTCTTTTTACCCATTTTGGGGGCTTTTTGCACTGTGGTTTTTTCGTTCGAAACGGACGCAGTTGAATTAATAAAAAAAATGTGAAATTCGTAGGTCTACAAAGCCCCTTAAATAGGTGGCCAAGAGAATAAGAAAAGAAACCCTAATACACTTTGAAATTCGTGGGTCTACATGGAGGAAAAAGGAAACCCTAAAATCTAATTGCTAAATAAAGAATAAGGAAGCTTCCTAATTTGCCTTACATTCCTAGTTGGAAAAGGAAATGATTTACTTGGCAATCAAGCTTAAAAATCAACCTAAAAATAATTAAAAGACTTAAAATAATAAAATAAATAAAATAAAATTAGATGATGTGGCCCGTTCTTGGCCCGTTCAGGATCACGCTTTAAGCCCATTCACTTGCTTTGATGATGTGGACTAGGCCTTGACTGTTCGATGGGCCTAATTTAGGTTTCATTATTGTAGTTTCAGCCCCAATCTCTCGAATAAGCCCATTAAGTGCTTCTTTGAATCTTTTTGCCTTTGCCCTTGTTATTGGGCCAACTGGAACATGCAATGGATCTCTTGGTGTAGCTGATATATTCTCATCATTCCCTCCCTCTTGAAAAGGATTTGTCCTCAAATCTTCACCTACACCAAACGGAGACAAGTCAGTCACATTAAAAGTTGAACTTACATTAAACTCACCTGGAAGGTCTAATTTGTAGGCGTTGTCATTGATTCGTTCCATCACTTGAAATGGGTCATCCCCTCTTGGAAGTAGCTGATGCGAACCTCACCAAGAATTAGTGAGACCCGAAACCAACTTAGGGTTTCTTCGCGAAGATCGAAACTAAATCAGATTTTTGAACGAGCTAAAAATATAGAAATTGAAAGATAGATTACCTTGACCCGACGTTTATGAATGAAACGCGAACCAATGGTATAATGATCTTGACCCAATGATTATAATGAATCACGAATCAAAGATATAAGTTTGAACACCACAAGAAACTCTTGATCAGTTCAAGAAAAGTTAGCTGAAGAACTAAAGAGAAAACTCTCACAATTTTTATTAATCAAAGTAATGTGAAATTTGTAGGTCTACAAAGCCCCTTAAATAGGTGACCAAGAGAATAAGAAAAGAAACCCTAATACACTTTGAAATTCGTGGGTCTACATGGAGGAAAAAGGAAACCCTAAAATCTAATTGCTAAATAAAGAATAAGGAAGCTTCCTAATTTGCCTTACATTCCTAGTTGGAAAAGGAAATGATTTACTTGGCAATCAAGCTTACAAATCAGCCTAAAAATAATTAAAAGACATAAAATAATAAAATAAATATGATAAGAATTTCGTGGTCCACAAGTCTTAGTCCATTTGAGTTTATGTCTAAACCCATTCACTTGCTTTGATGAGATGGATTAGGCCTTGATCGTCATTTGGGCCTAATTTGGGCTTTATTGTTTTCGATTCAGCTGAAAGCTCTTGAATTAGCTCATTAAGCGCTTCTTTGATCTTCTTGGATCTTGCCCTAGTAATGGGCCCAACCGGGACATGCAATGTGTCCTTTGATGTTGCTTGTTGGTTCTCATCATCCCCCCTCTCTTCAAAAGGATTCGTTCTCGAATCTTCACCTACATCAAACAGAGAAAGATCAGAGACATTAAATGTAGCACTAACATTATACTCACCTGGAAGATCCAACTTGTACGCATTATCATTAATCCTCTGAAGGACTTGAAATAGACCATCCCCTCTAGGATGTAGCTTGGTCCACCTATGGGCTGGAAATCTTTCTTTTCCCATATGCGCCCAAACCCAATCATTACTTTGTTTGTATTTGATTACATAAGGGAAGGTTTTAATGAATTCCATCCACTTGGAATGCCTTCTATTTAACTTACTTTGTCCCTTCAAGTGCTTCATGGACTCATGATCGGTATGTATGACAAACTCTCTCGGCCACAGGTAATGTTGCCAAGTCTCCAATGCTCTCACCAACGCAAAAAGCTCCTTATCATATGTTGGGTAATTCAATACTGCCCCATTTAGCTTTTTGCTGAAATATGCTATTGGCCGATTTTCCTGCATCAAAACAGCTCCAATGCCTATTCCTGAAGCATCACATTCAATCTCAAAAGTTTTAGAAAAATTAGGTAATGCTAATAAAGAAGCACCACATAACCATTCTTTAATCTCATTAAATGCACGCCCTTGCTCCATACCCCATTTAAAACCCATGGATTTTTTGACAATTTCAGTGAGTGGTGCGGCTAGTGTACTAAAATCTTTAACAAATTGACGATAAAAACTAGCCAAACCATGAAAACTTCTTACCTCCGTGATTGACTTAGGTGTGGGCCATTCTTTGATGGCCTTCACCTTTTCCTCATCCACTGCAATCCCTTCCGAACTAACAACATAGCCAAGAAACACAACTTTGTCCAAGCAAAATGAACATTTCTTTAAATTTGCATATAATTTTTCTTCTCTCAGAACATCAAGCACACAATGCAAATGATCAAGATGCTCATCTAAGCTCTTACTATACACCAAAATATCATCAAAATAGACCACAACAAACTTGCCTATAAACGCACGCCATGCATGATTCATTAACCTCATGAATGTACTTGGTGCATTAGTTAGCCCAAAAGGCATTACCAACCACTCATACAATCCGTATTTAGTTTTAAAGGCAGTTTTCCATTCATCACCTTCTTTCATCCTAATTTGGTGATACCCACTTTTCAAATCAATTTTAGTGAAAATACATGACCCATGCAACTCATCTAACATGTCATCTAGCCTAGGAATGGGATGTCGATACTTTACCGTAATGTTGTTAATAGCTCGGCAATCAACACACATATGCCAAGTTCCATCCTTCTTAGGCACAAGTAGTACCGGTACTACGCACGAACTCATGCTCTCTCTTACGTGTCCCTTGGCTAGCAACTCCTCCACTTGCCTTTGAAGTTCCTTCGTCTCCTCTGCATTACTCCTATAGGCTGGTCGGTTAGGAATTGTTACACCCGGCACAAAGTCAATTTGATGCTCAATGCCTCGAATAGGTGGCAATCCACTAGGCACATCGTTAGGGAACACGTCCTCAAATTCCTGCAACAAAGAAATAACAGCACTAGGCAAAGATTGGTCAAATTCGTTAGCACTAAAACACGCCTCTTTGTACAATAGTACAAATATAGGCCCGTTTGCATACAAAGCACCCTTGATATCACTCACCTTAGCATAAAAGCTCAATTGTTTCTCTGTTTTTCTCTCATTTTTTCCACTTCTTTTTTGCTTTTCACTCTCTTTTATGTTTCCACTCTCTTTTTTCTCATTTTTTTTTAACTCTTGGTCTCACAAATTTTTTTCAACTCATTCTCGCTTTTCAATTTTATTTGATCCTCATACACTTGTTTTGGAGTCAACGGCACAAGAGTAAAGGTTTTATTGTCTTTGACGAATGAGTGTCTATTCTTGAACCCGTCATGAATAACCTTCCTATCAAATTGCCATGGCCTGCCCAACAATATGTGACCCGCATGCATTGGAACAATATCACAAAGTACTTCATCCCTGTACTTCCCAATCGAAAAGGAAACTAAAACTTGTTTATTTACCCGAACCTCCCCACAATCATTCAAACATTGCAATTTATAAGGTCTACGGTGTTTCAAGGTATGGAAATTCAGTTTCTCTACTAAAGTAGTGCTAGCCACATTAGTGCAACTTCCCCCATCAATGATCATACTACATACCTTGTTGTTGACGTGGCATCTAGTTTGAAAAATATTCTCCCTTTGTTGTTCCATGTCATCCTCCGCAACTTGGGCACTTAGAGCACGCCTTGTCACAAGTGACTCTCCCTCCACCAGGTACTCCACATCATCATCACAAGCATCTTCAAGTTGTGGCATCTGGTCATCATCACTCTCACTTTCGGTTTCCACCTCTCTATCAACACGTGCAATCATGGTCCTCTTATTTGGGCATTGTGAGACTATGTGACCTACTCCCAAACAACGAAAATATTTAATATCACGGTTACGAGTTTGGGTTTCGGTTTTACCTTTGTTGGCAATGGGGACATCATCTCTCCTTTTTGGGGGTTCGGTTATGGACTTTGAAACAGCCCCTTCGTCTTCCTCCCATTCGGCCTCCATGAATTAGAGGAGCTTAAATTTTGAAATAACCGAGTTTCTTTCCTTTTAATCTGTCGTTCCACTTTTATGGCCATATGAACCATGTCCTCTAATTCCACGTAATGTTGCAACTCCACGACGTTGGCAATGTCCCGATTCAACCCATTCAAGAACCTTGCCATGGTAGCTTCTCTATCCTCCTCGACATTAGCCCGGATCATAACGACCTCCATCTCCTTGTAGTAATCATCCACGCTACAATAGCCTTGCGTAAAGCTTTGTAATTTTTGATACAAATCCCTATAGTAGTGAAAAGGGACAAACCATCTCCTCATGATGGCCTTTATTTCTGCCCACGTCATGATAGGCCTCTCATGGTTCTTTCTCCTGTTTATCACAAGTTGATCCCACCATATTATAGCATAGTTAATAAACTCAATCATAACGAGTTTTATCTTTTTCTCCTCGGAGTAGTTGTGGCATTCAAAGATCAACTCCACCTTCTTCTCCCACTCCAAGTATGCTTTAGGATCGTTTTTCCCTTGGAATGAGGGTGGCTTTACCTTTATACTTCCCAAGTTATTATCAATCCGCTCCCCATGTCTATCTCCTCTATTCCCATGTCCACTCCCAATTCTGCCCAAGCTTGTATTAGAGGCCCGATCGTCTTCATCTAGGTTATCCCCATAATCATCTTCATACACGAACCGAGGCTGATTCCTCTCTCTTCGTTGCACATTAGGAGCTCTCGGTGGCTGCCCCTATTGTGCGCTAGACTCAACTTTGTCAAGTCGCTCATGCACTTCATCAAACCGCAAGTTCAACTGTTGAAACTTTTGCTCCAAGGCCTTGTAGAAAACTTTTGTGTCCATTATGTCCATCCTTTCATGTGCTTCATCGGTCGAGCCTTTGTTTGTTTCTCAAGACATGTTTAGTAACCTGCAAAACAAGGTTAGCAAACCTCACAAACACTCCCTCATGTGTTTGCACTCAAACTATGTCACTTCACTCGTGTATCACTTAAATTCGGCTTTTACCCTCTTATAAGCTCACACTCTCTTACCTTTTTCCACTCTTTAGTTCCCTCTTTTAGTTCTTTATTGAACTTAACCAATCTCAATCAGAAATTTCCTTGTAGCAATCCAAACTCAACAATTTGATTCACGAAGAATGAGATTTTAGGAACGAAACAAAGGGAACAAGAATAGCACAAAGAAAAGTTTATAGAGTAGAACAAGAAGAAATTATTCTCAATTTTTGTTGGGGGGGCTGCTGAATTTTCTCAATTTTTTTTTTTTTTTTTTGTTTCTGCTTCTGTTTTATTTTTTTTTTATTTTTTTTTTTTGTTTCTGTTTTTTTTTTCTTTTCTAATTTTTTTTTTTGAAAACCAGCAACTTTAAATTGAGATTTGAAGAAGCACAATATTTAAACGAAAAATATGATCAGAACAAAGATGCACCACGTTTTTTTTTCTTCAAGATTGGACCAGATTTGAATTAGAACGAAAGAAAAAAAAAACGCAATAGATCTGATGATATAATTAGGTCAAGAATTTTTTTTTATGAAGAAATAGATATGAAAGAACGAAAAAGAAAAATGATAGATGAAATCTGATTTAGACCTTGCTCTGATTACCAAATGATGCGAACCTCACCAAGGATTAGTAAGACCCGAAACCAACTTAGGGTTTCTTCGCGAAGATCGAAACTAAATCAGATTTTTGAACGAGATAAAAATACAGAAATTGAAAGATAGATTACCTTGACCCAACGTTTATGAACGAAACACGAAATAATGGTATAATGATCTTTACCCAATGATTATAATGAATCATGAATCAAAGATATAAGTTTGAACGCCACAAGAAACTCTTGATAAGTTCAAGAAAAGTTCTCTGAAGAACTAAAGAGAAAACTCTCACAATTTTTATTAATGGAAGTAATGTCCAATTCGTAGGTCTACAAAGCCCCTTAAATAGGTGGCCAAAAGAATAAGAAAAGAAACCCTAATACACTTTGAAATTCGTGGGTCTACATGGAGGAAAAAAGAAACCCTAAAATCTAATTGCTAAATAAAGAATAAGGAAGCTTCCTAATTTGCCTTACATTCCTAGTTGGAAAAGACAATATTTACTTGGCAATCAAGCTTACAAATCAGCCTAAAAATAATTAAAAGACTTAAAATAATAAAATAAATATGATAAGAATTTCGTGGTCCACAAGCTTTGATCCATTTGAGTTCATGTCTAAACCCATTCATTTGCTTTGATGAGATGGATTAGGCCTTGATCATCATTTTGGCCTAATTTGGGCTTTATTGTTTTCGATTCAGCCGAAAGCCATTGAATTAGCCCATTAAGCGCTTCTTTGATCTGCTTGGATCTTGCCCTAGTAATGGGCCCAACCGGGATATGCAATGTATCCTTTGATGTTGCTTGTTGGTTCTCATCAGTAGCTTAGAACGCCTTTGTTGGGGAAACTGCTCCTTGCTCATATGCAACCAAACCCAATCTCCAGGTTCAAATACAACCTTCTTGTGCCCCTTATTAGCTTGGTTGGCATATTGCTCAGTTCTCTTGGTGCAGCTAATATATTCTCACCAGTTTTGCTTTGTAGTTTGTTTACACAAAAAAAAAGTAGTGTTTTTTATCCAAAACGGACACAGTTGACTTTTTGTGTCAAACTAGGTCTTTTTGGGCCTTTAGTGGGCGTTTTGCTCAGAATGTTGTTTCTGCTAAAAAAAGTAGTATTTTTCGTCCAAACAGACACTATTGAATTTCAAGGTCAAACTTAGTCTTTTTGGGCATTTTTGGGGCGTTTTGCTTGGAAAGCCGTTTCCAACAAAAAAAGTTGTATTTTTCGTCCGAAATAGAAAGTTGAATTATTTGGTCGAATTTGGTCTTTTTGGGCATTTTGGAGGCTTTTTGCATAGGGGTCATTTCTACCCAAACAAGTGGTTTTTTTCGTCTGAAACGGACGCAGTTGAATTTTCTAATCAAACTTGGACTTTTTGGGTCTTTTCTGGGAGTATTGCTTAAAAATCCGTTTCCACCACAAAATTGGTGTTTTTCATCCGAAATGGATGCATTTGAATTTTTAGGTCAATATTGGCCTTTTTGGGATAGTTTTGCTCTGTAGTATGTTTCCACAAAAAAAGAAAAAAAAAAAAGTGGTGTTTTTCGTACGAAACGGATACAATTGACTTTTTAGGTCAAACTTGGTCTTTTTGGGCCTTTATTGGACAATTTGCTCAGAATGTTATTTCTGATAAAAAAGGTGGTATTTTTCGTCCAATTGGACACTGTTGAATTTTGAGGTCAAACTTGGTCTTTTTGGGCATTTTGGGGTTGTTTTGCACGGAAGGTCATTTCCACCCAAAAAAGTGGTATTTTTCGTCCGAAACAGACACAGTTGAATTATCTGGTCAAACTTGGTCTTTTTGGGCATTTCGGGGGCGTTTTGCACAGATGGTCGTTTCTACCCAAACATGTGGTATTTTTTGTCCTAAGTGGACACATTTCAATTTTTAGGACAAACTTTGTCTTTTTGGGTATTTTTGGAGCATTTTGCATAGAGGGTCGTTTCAACCCAAGCAAGTGGTATTTTTCATCCGAAACGGACACAGTTGAATATTCTAGTCAAACTTGATCTTTTTCGGCCTTAAGTAGGCGTTTTGCGCTGAATGTGTTTTCCACCCAAAACAAGTGGTATTTTTTGTCCTAAAGGAACACAATTCAATTTTCAGGTCAAACTTTGTCTTTTTGGACATTTTGGGATCGTTTTGCACAGAGGGCCGTTTCTACCCAAGCAAGTAGTTTTTTTTGTCCGAAACGGACGAAGTTGAATTTTCTAGTCAAACTTGATATTTTGGGGCCTTTTTGTTGGCATTTTGCTCATAAAACCATTTCCACCATAAAAGTATTATTTTTCATCCGAAATGGATGCATTTAATTTTTTAGGTCAATATTGGCCTTTTTGGGCATTTTGTGAGCGTTTTGCTATGTAATCTGTTTGCACAAAAAACGAAGTGGTGTTTTTCGTTCAAAACGTACACAGTTGACTTTTGAGGTCAAACTTGGTCTTTTGGGCCTTTAGTGGGCGTTTTGCTCAGAATGTTGTTTCTGCTAAAAAAAGTGGTATTTTTTGTCCAAACGGACACTGTTGAATTTCGGGGTCAAGCTTGGTATTTTTGGGCATTTTGGTGGCGTTTTGCGTAGAAGGCCGTTTTCACCCAAAAAAATGGTATTTTTCGGCCGAAACAGACACAGTTGAATTATCTGGTCGAATTTGATCTTTTTGTGCATTTTGGGGGTGTTTTGGACAGAGGGTCGTTTCTACCCAAATAAGTTGATGCGAACCTCACCAAGGATTAGTGAGACCCGAAAGTGAGACCCAAAACCAACTTAGGGTTTCTTCGCGAAGATCGAAACTAAATCAGATTTTGAACGAGCTAATAATACAGAAATTGAAAGATAGATTACCTTGACCCGACGTTTATAAACGAAACGCGAACCAATGGTATAATGATCTTGACCCAATGATTATAATGAATCACGAATCAAAGATATAAGTTTGAACGCCACAAGAAACTCTTGATAAGTTCAGAAAAAGTTCTCTAAAGAACTAAAGAGAAAACTCTCACAATTTTTATTAATCAAAGTAATGTAATGTTTTCCATGGTATACAAGTCTCTTAAATAGATAAAAGAAAAACCCTAGCTAGTGAATAGTGCA
>CM028329.1:19221909-19229409 GCA_016647705.1 Eucommia ulmoides | reverse complement strand
CATCTAAGCTCTTACTATACACCAAAATATCATCAAAATAGACCACAACAAACTTGCCTATAAACGCACGCAATGCATGATTCATTAACCTCATGAATGTACTTGGTGCATTAGTTAGCCCAAAAGACATTACCAACCAATCATACAATCCATATTTTGTTTTAAAGGCAGTTTTCCATTCATCACCTTCTTTCATCCTAATTTGGTGATACCCACTTTTCAAATCAATTTTAGTGAAAATACATGACCCATGCAACTCATCTAACATGTCATCTAGCCTAGGAATGTGATGTCGATACTTTACCGTAATGTTGTTAATAGCTCGGCAATCAACACACATACGCCAAGTTCCATCCTTCTTAGTCACAAGTAGTACCGGAACCTCCCCACAATCATTCAACCACTGCAATTTATAAGGTCTAGAGTGTTTCAAGGTATGTAAATTCAGTTTCTCTACTAAAGTTGTGCTAGCCACATTAGTGCAACTTCCCCCATTAATGATCATACTACATACCTTGTTGTTGACGTGGCATCTAGTATGAAATATATTCTCCCTTTGTTGTTCCATGTCATCCTCCGCAACTTGGGCACTTAGAGCACGCCTTGCCACAAATGACTCTTCCTCTACCGGGTACTCCACATCATCATCACAAGCATCTTCAAGTTGTGGCATCTGGTCATCATAACTCTCACTTTCGGTTTCCACATCTCCATCAACACGTGCAATCATGGTCCTCTTATTTGGGCATTATGAGGCTATGTGACCTATTCCCAAAGACCGAAAATATTTAATATCACGGTTACGAGTTTGGGTTTCGATTTTACCTCTGTTGGCAATGGGAACATCATCTCTCCTTTTTGGGGGTTCGGTTTTGGACTTTGAAACAGCCTCTTCGTCCTTCCTCCCATTCGGCCTCTATGAATTAGAGGAGCTTGAATTTTGAAATGACCGAGTTCCTTTCCTTTTAAGCTGTCGTTCCACTTTTATGGCCATGTGAACGATGTCCACCAACTCCACATAATGTTGCAACTCCACCACGTTGGCAATGTCCCAATTCAACCTAATCAAGAACCTTGCCATGGTAGCTTCTCTATCCTCCTCGACATTAGCCCGGATCATAGCGACCTCCATCTCCTTGTAGTAATCATCCACGCTCCGATAGCCTTGCGTAAGGCTTTGTAATTTCTGATACAAGTCTCTATAGTAGTGACTAGGGACAAACCGCCTCCTCATGATGGCTTTCATTTCCGCCCACGTCACGATAGGCCTCTCATGGTTCTTTCTCCTGTTTATCACAAGTTGATCCCACCATATTATAGCATAGTCAATAAACTCAATCACAATGAGTTTTACCTTTTTCTCCTCGGAGTAGTTGTGGCACTCAAAGATCAACTCCATCTTCTTCTCCCACTACTCGTGAGGGTATCTTCATCTTCATACTTCCCAAGTTATTATCAATCCGCTCCCCATGTCAATCTCCTCTATTTCCATGTCCACTCCCAAATCTGCCCAAGCTTACATTAGAGGCCCGATCGTCTTCATCTAGGTCATCCCCATAATCATCTTCATACACGAACCGAGGCTGATTCCTCTCTCTTCGTTGCACATTAGGAGCTCTCGGTGGCTGCCCCTTTTGTGCACTAGACTCAACTTTGTCAAGCCGCTCATGCACTTCATCAAACCGCAAGTTCAACTGTTGAAACTTTTGCTCCAAGGCCTTGTAGAAAACTTTTGCGTCTATTATGTCCATCCTTTCATGTGCTTCATCGGACGAGCCTTTGTTTGTTTCTCGAGACATGTTTAGTAACCTACAAAACAAAGTTAGCAAACCTCACAAACACTCCCTCACGTGTTTGCACTCAAACTATGTCACTCCACTCGTGTATCACTTAAATACGGCTTTTACCCTCTTATAAGCTCACACTCTCTTGCCTTTTTCCACTCTTTAGTTCCCTCTTTTAGTTCTTTATTGAACTTAACCAATCTCAATCAGAAATTTCCTTGTAGCAATCCAAACTCAACAATTTGATTCACTAAGAATGAGATTTTAGGAACGAAACAAAGGGAACAAAAATAGCACAAAGAAAAGTTTATAGAGTAGCACAAGAAGAAATTATTCTCAATTTTTGTTGGGGGGGGGGGGGCTGCTGAATTTTCTCAATTTTTTTTTTTCTGTTTCTGCTTCTTTTTTTTTTTTTGTTTTTGTTTTTGTTTTTTCTTTCTTTTCTTTTTTTTTTTTTTTGAAAATCAGCAACTTTAAATTGAGATTGGAAGAAGCACAATATTTAAACGAAAAATATGATCAAAACAAAGATGCACCGCATTTTTTTTTTTTCAAGATTGGACCAGATTTGAATTAGAACGAAAAGAAAAAAAACACAATAGATCTGATTGGTCAAGAAATTTTTTTTTATGAAGAAATAGATATGAAAGAACGAAAAAGAAAAAGGATAGATGAAACCTGATTTAGACCTTGCTCTGATTACCAAATGATGCGAACCTCACCAAAGGATTAGTGAGACCCAAAACCAACTTAGGGTTTCTTCGCGAAGATCAAAACTAAATCAGATTTTGAACGAGCTAAAAATACAAAAATTGAAAGATAGATTACCTTAACCTGACGTTTATGAACGAAACGCGAACCAATGGTATAATGATCTTGACCCAATGATTATAATGAATCTCGAATCAAAGATATAAGTTTGAACGCCACAAGAAACTCTTGATAAGTTCGGAAAAAGTTCCCTGAAGAACTAAAGAGAAAACTCTCACAATTTTTATTAATCAAAGTAATGTAATGTTTTCCATGGGATACAAGTCTCTTAAATAGATAAAAGAAAAACCCTACCTAGTAAATAGTGCAGCCGTGAACAGTACATGAATAGTGGTGGCCACAATAGAACTAAAAGGAAACCCTAAAAGACTAAGGAATCCTAGAGAAATAAGGAAACCCTATTCCTAATCTAAAAAGGAAATAACTAATTCCTAATCTAAAAAGGAAAAGGCTAAATTGGCAATCTTGCCTTACAAATTATCAAATAAATAACTAAATTAAAAAAATAAAACACTAATAAATAATGTAACTGATCCTCTGATGGTGCTCGTTGATTCTCATCACAAGTGGTATTTTTTGTCCTAAATGGATACATTTCAATTTTCAGGACAAACTTTGTCTTTTTGGGCCTTTTTGGAACGTTTTGCACAGAGGGTCGTTTCAACCCAAACAATTGATTTTTTTCATTCGAAACGGACGCAGTTGAATTCTCTAGTCACACTTGATCTTTTGGGGCCTTTTTCTTGGCGTTTTTCTCATAAAATCGTTTCCACCATAAAAGTGGCATTTTCCATCCGAAATTGATGCATTTAATTTTTTGGGCATTCTGGGAGAGTTTTGCTCTGTAATGTGTTTTCACAAAAAAAACATGGTATTTTTCATCCGAAATGGACACAATTGACTTTTTAGGTCAAACTTTGCCTTTAGTGGGTATTTTGCTCTGATTGTTGTTTCCACCCAAACAAGTTGTATTTTTTGTCCGAAATGGACACAATTGAATATTCGGGTCAAACTTGCTCTTCTTGGGCATTTTAGGGGTGTTTTGCATGAAAAACCGTTTTCACCCCAAAAAAGTGGTATTTTTCGTCCGAAACAGGCACAGTTGAATTTTTTGGTCGAACTTGGTCTTTGTGGGCATTTTAGAGGCGTTTTGCACAATGAGTCGTTTCTACCGAAACAAGTGGTATTTTTTGTCCTAAACAAACACAGTTCAATTTATAGGGCAAAATTGGCCTTTTTGGGCATTTTGGGAGCATTTTACACACAAGCCATTTCTGCCCAAACAAGTGGTAATTTTTGTCCAAAATGGATGCATTTGATTTTTTTGGTCGAACTTGGTCTTTTTTGGTCTTAAGTAGGCATTTAGCTCAGAATGTGTTTTGCACCCAAACAAGTGGTATTTGTCGTCCAAACGGACACAGTTGAATTTTGAGGTCAAACTAGGTCTTTTTGGGCATTTTGGGGGCGTTTCGCATAGAAGGCCGTTTCTACCCAAAAAAAGTAGTATTTTTCGTCTGAAAAAGACATAGATGAGTTATCTGATCGAACTTCGTCTTTTTGGGCCTTTTGTCGACATTTTGCTCAAAAAGTCATTTCCATCATAAAAGTGGTCATTTTCGTCTGGAATCAATGCATTTGATTTTTTAGGTCAATATTGGCCTTTTTGGACATTTTGGGAGCGTTTTGCTCTGTAGTCTTTTTCCACAAAAAAAAATGGTGTTTTTCATTCGAAACGGACACAGTTGACTTTTTAGGTCAAACTTGGTCTTTTGGGGCCTTTAGTGGGCATTTTGCTCAGAATGTTATTTCCGCCCAAACAAGTGGTATTTTTCATCTGAAACAGACGCAGTAGAATTTTCGGGTTAAACTTGCTCTTTTTGGGCATTTTAAGGGCGCGTTGCATGGAAGGCCGTTTCCACCCAAAAAAGTTGCATTTTTCGTTCGAAATAGACACAGTTCAATTATCTGGTCGACCTTGGTCTTTTTGGGCATTTCGGAGGCGGTTTGCACGGAGGTTCATTTCTACCCAAGCAAGTGGTTTACTTCGTCCAAAACGAACGCAATTGAATTTTCTAGTCAAACTTGGTCTTCTGGGGCCTTCTGTGGGCGTTTTGCTCAGAAAATCATTTCCACCATAAAAGTGGTATTTTTCGTTCGAAATGGATGCATTTGAGTTTTTACGTCAATATTGGCCTTTTGGGCATTTTGGGAGCATTTTGCTCCGTAGTCTGTTACCACAAAAAAAAAAAAAAAAAAATACGTATCTTTCGTCCGAAACAGACACAGTAGATTTTTTAGGGCAAATTTTGTGATGAGAACCAACAAGAAACATCAAAGGACACATTGCATGTCCCGGTTGGGTCCATTACTAGGAAAAGATCCAAGAAGATCAAAGAAGTGCTTAATGGGCTAATTCAAGAGCTTTCGGCTGAGTCGAAAACAATAAAGCCCAAATTAGGCCCAAATGACGATCAAGGCCTAATCCATCTCATCAAAGCAAGTGAATGGGTTTAGACATGAAGTAAAATGGACCAAGGCTTGAGGACCACGAAATTCTCAGCATATTTATTTTATTTATTTGTATTTTAATTATAATTTAGGTTATTTATTTGATAATTTGTAAGGCATGATTGCCAAATTAGCCTTTTCCTTTTTAGATTAGGAGTAGGGTTTCCTTGTTTCTCTAGGGTTTTCCTTTTTTGTATTGTAGCCATACTATTCACGAGTACTGTTCACCGACACTGTTCATCGCACTATTCATTACCTATTTAAGAAAGTTGTATCCCATGAGGAAGAAGACATTACTTTGATTAATAAAATTGTGAGAGTTTTCTCTTTAGTTCTTCAGAGAACTATTCCTGAACTTATCAAGAGTTTCTTGTGGCGTTCAAACTTATATCTTTGGTTCGTGATTCATTATTGATGAGAACCAACATGCACCAACAAAGGATCCGCTGCATGTTCCAATTGGGCCTATTACGAGGGCAAGATCCAAGAAGATCAAAGAAGCACTTAATGGGCTAATTCAAGATATATGGGTTGAATCTAAAGTCGTAATGCCCAAGTTAGGCCCAAATGGAAATCATGGACTAATCCATCTCATAAAGGCAAGCAAATGGGCTTAGTCATGAACTCAAATGGCCCAAAACATGAGACCCACGAAATTCTACTTATTTGTTTCAGTTTATATCATTTTGTAAGGCATCAATGCCAATTAGTATTTTTATTTTCTAGTATTGATCTTGTAACAAGTATGAAAGGCATCTAGGACTTTTGTTCTTGTAGCCTCCCCCTAGGTGTGAAAGGCCACCCACTATCTATAGTAGGGTTTGCTAAAGTTGAAGACTTCTTGTGTGAAAAGGACATCCCTAGGTGTGAAAGACCGCCCCCTATCTAAGGTAGGGTGATGAGAACCAACGTGCACCAACAAAGGATCCGCTGCATGTTCCAATTGGGCCTATTACGAGGGCAAGATCCAAGAAGATCAAAGAAGCACTTAATGGGCTAATTCAAGATATATGGGCTGAATCTAAAGTCATAATGCCCAAGTTAGGCCCAAATGGCAATCAAGGCCTAATCCATCTCATAAAGGCAAGCAAATGGGCTTAGTCATGAACTTAAATGGGCCAAAGCATGAGACCCACGAAATTCTACTTATTTATTTTAGTTTATATCATTTTGTAAGACATCAATGCCAATTAGTATTTTTATTTTCTAGTATTGATCTTGTAATAAGTTTGAAAGGCATCTAGGACTTTTGTTCTTGTAGCCTCCCCTTAGGTGTGAAAGGCCACCCACTATCTATAGTAGGGTGTGCTAAAGTTGAAGACTTCTTGTGTGAAAAGGACAACCCTAGGTGTGAAAGACCGCCCCCTATCTAAGGTAGGGTGTGCTTGACCACCTACTAGCCTAGGCTCTCCTTTGTGTTGGTTGCCTATTTAAGAGAGTTGTATTCCATGGGAAAAAGACACTACTTGAATAATATATCAGATTGAGAGAGTTTTCTCTTGAGTTCTTCATAGAACTTTTCTTTGAACTTATCAAGAGTTTCTTGTGGCGTTCAAACTCTATAACTTCGGTTCGTGATTCCATTATAATCTTTGGGTCGAGGTTTGTTATTTTATACCTTTGGTTCGCGTTTCATTCATAAACGTTGGGTCAAGGTTTCTATCAAACATTCTGTATTTTTGTGTTCTACCTTTCTTTCTTTTCATTATAAATCTAGATTTTAGATCGATCCTAGCAAAGACACCATAAATTGGTTTCGGGTCTCACTAATTCTTGGTGAGGTTCGCATCATTTGGTAATCAGAGCACGGTTCTAAAATCAGGTTTGATCTATCCTTGTTTTTCATTAATTAGTTTCTTTTATTTCATCTTCAATTCTATTCAGATCTTGTTTAAGTCTTCAATTCTGTTCAGATCTCGTTTAAAGCTTCAATTCTGTTCAGATCTTGTTAAGTTTTCAAATCTGTTCAGATCTTGTTTAAAGTCTTCAAATTTGTTAGATATTATTTAAGGTTATTGTCATCATCATTTAAAAAAAAAAAAAAAAAAAAAAAAGAAAAAAAAAAAAAAAAAACGAAAATCCTGCAGCCAAAAAAAAAAAAAAAAAAAAAAAAAAAAAAAAAACAGAAACAGAAACAAAACAAGAAAAAAAAAAAAAAAACGAAAATCCTGCAGCCAAAAAGAGAGCATATTCTTCTTGATCGATTCCATAACTTATCCTTTGTGTTGACCTTGTTCGTTTTGTTTTCTTTCCTAAATTTCATTCTTAGTGAAATGAATCACAGAGTTTGGATTGTTGCGAGAAATTCTGATTGAGATAGGTTAAGTTCAATAAAGAACTAAAAGAGGAAGCTACGAGTGGAAAAAGACAAGAGAGTGTGAGTAACATACTTTGAGTGCACGTAAGGGAGTGTGTGAGGACTTATTCTCTAATATTT
>CM028329.1:19171909-19216909 GCA_016647705.1 Eucommia ulmoides | reverse complement strand
GGACAACCCTAGGTGTGAAAGACCGCCCCCTATCTAAGGTAGGGTGTGCTTGACCACCTACTAGCCTAGGCTCTCCTTTGTGTTGGTTGCCTATTTAAGAGAGTTGTATTCCATGGGAAAAAGACACTACTTGAATAATATATCAGATTGAGAGAGTTTTCTCTTGAGTTCTTCATAGAACTTTTCTTTGAACTTATCAAGAGTTTCTTGTGGCGTTCAAACTCTATAACTTCGGTTCGTGATTCCATTATAATCTTTGGGTCGAGGTTTGTTATTTTATACCTTTGGTTCGCGTTTCATTCATAAACGTTGGGTCAAGGTTTCTATCAAACATTCTGTATTTTTGTGTTCTACCTTTCTTTCTTTTCATTATAAATCTAGATTTTAGATCGATCCTAGCAAAGACACCATAAATTGGTTTCGGGTCTCACTAATTCTTGGTGAGGTTCGCATCATAGGGTGTGCTTGACCACCCACTAGTCTAGGCTCTCATTTGTGTTGGTTGCCTATTTAAGAGAGTTGTATTCCATGGGAAAAAAATATACATTACTTGAATAATATATCAAATTGAGAGGGTTTTCTCTTGAGTTCTTTATAGAACTTTTCTTTGAACTTATCAAGAATTTCTTGTGGCGTTCAAACACTATAACTTCGGTTCGTGATTCCATTATAATCTTTGGGTCGAGGTTTGTTATTTTATACCTTTGGTTCGCGTTTCATTCATAAACGTTAGGTCAAGGTTTCCTATCAAACATTCTGTATTTTTGTGTTCTTCATTTCTTTCTTTTCATTTATAAATCTAGATTTTAGATCGATCTTAGCAAAGACACCATAAATTGGTTTTGGGTCTTACTAATTCTTGGTGAGGTTCGCATTATTTGGTAATCAGAGCACGGTTCTAAAATCAAATTTGATCTATCCTTGTTTTTCATCAATTAGTTTATTTTATTTCATCTTCAATTCTATTCAGATCTCGTTTAAAGCTTCAATTCTATTAAGATCTTGTTAAGTGTTCAAATCTGTTCAGATCTTGTTTAAAGTCTTCAAATTTGTTAGATATTATTTAAGGTTATTGTCATCATCATTTAAAAAAAAAAAATCCTGCAGCCAAAAAGAGAGCATATTCTTCTTGATCGATTCCATAACTTATCCTTTGTGTTGTCCTTGTTCGTTTTGTTTTCTTTCCTAAATTTCATTCTTAGTGAAGTGAATCACAGAGTTTGGATTGTTGCGAGAAATTCTGATTGAGATAGGTTAAATTCAATAAAGAACTAAAAGAGGAAGCTACGAGTGGAAAAAGGCAAGAGAGTGTGAGTGACATACTTTGAGTGCAAACACGTGAGGGAGTGTGTGAGGACTTATTCTCTAATATTTCTATTTTCAAGATATGTCTTCCAAGGGTAACACATCAAACAATGAAGGAGGGGAAGTGACGACCACCATGTTACAGGCTATGCAACAACAATTTGAACGAATAAATGTGGTGTTTAATGAAATGCGGGATCGGATGGATAAGCACGACGCTGCTATTGCCGCTTGGCGTGAGGGGCAGTCCCAAGGAGTCCCAAATGCTAGAAGGCAAGAAAGGCGTGCCCACGTGAAAAATTCTGATGGTGACCACCAGGATGAGTTCGAAAATGATGAAGAACAATCTTCATTAAACGGTGAGGGCTGGTTCGTGCCAAGGGCAGAAAGGCGTCGTAGAGTTTTCTGCAGAGATCCAAGATGGCGAGATGGGCTTGACCGAAACCTTGGGAACATAAAAATGAAGATACTATCGTTCCAAGGGAAAAATGACCCTGAAGCTTACTTGGAGTGGGAGAAGAAGGTGGAGTTGATTTTTGAGTGCCACAATTACTCCGGGGAGAAAAAGGTAAAACTCGCTGTAATTGAATTTGTTGATTATGCTATAATATAGTGGGATCAACTTGTGATGAACAAAAGGAGAAACCATGAGAGGCCAATCGAGTCGTGGGTAGAAATGAAGGCCATCATGAGGAGGAGGTTTGTCCCTAGTCACTACTATAGGGACTTGTACCAGAAGTTACAAAGTCTTACTCAAGGCTATCGGAGCGTGGATGATTACTTCAAGGAGATGGAGATCGCCATGATTTGGGCTACTATCGAGGAGGATAGAGAAGCCACAATAGCAAGGTTCTTGAATGGGCTGAATCGGGAGATTGCCAACGTAGTGGAGTTGCAACACTATGTGGAGTTGGAGGACATGGTGCACATGGCAATAAAGGTGGAACGACAACTTAAAAGGAAGGGAACTCGGTCATTTCAAAACTCGGGCTCTTCTACTTCATGGACGCCGAATGGGAGGAAAGATGAAGGGTTTGTTTCAAAGTCCAAAACCGAACCACCAAAAAGGAGAGATCAACTTGTGATGAAACCCAAACTCGTAACCGTGATATTAATTGTTTTCGTTGTTTGGGAGTAGGTCACATAGCTTCACAATGCCCAAATAAAAGGACCATGATAGCACGTGTTGATGGAGAAGTGGAAACGAAAAATGAGAGTGAAGATGACCAAATGCCACCACATAAGGAGGATGCTTGTGACGATGACATGGAGTACCCGATGGAGGGAGAGTCACTTGTGGCAAGGCGCGCTTTAAGTGCCCAAGTAGCGGAGGATGACATGGAACAACAAAGGGAGAATATTTTCCATACTAGATGCCAAGTCAACAACAAGGTATGTAGTATGATCATTGATGGCGGAAGTTGTACAAATGTGGCTAGCACAACCTTGGTAGAAATATTGAACTTACCTACCTTGAAACACCCTAGACCGTATAAGCCTAGACCGTATAAGTTGCAATGGTTGAATAATTGTGGAGAAGTTCGGGTAAATAAGCAAGTGTTAGTTTCCTTTTCAATTGGGAAGTACAAGGATGAAGTACTTTGTGATGTAGTTCCAATGCATGCGGGTCACATATTGTTAGGCAGGCCGTGGCAATTTGATAGGAAGGTTACTCATGACGGGTTCAAGAATAGGCATTCCTTTGTCAAAGATAAAAAACTGTTACTCTTGTACCATTGACTCCAAGACAAGTGTCTGAGGATCAAATGAAAATGAAAAGAGAGAATGAGTTAAAAAAAAAATGTGAGGCCGAGAGTTTAAAAAAAGATGATGAAAAGAGAAAAGAGAGTGAAAGAAAAGGAGAGAAACAAATGAGTTTTTATGCTAAGGCGAGTGATGTCAAAAGTACTTTTTATACAAACTAGCCTATGTTTGTACTTTTGTATAAAGAGGATTGTTTTAATACAAATGAAATTGACAAATCTGTGCCTAGTGTTATTGTTTCTTTGTTGCAGGAATATGAAGATTTGTTTCCTGACGAGGTGCCTAGTGGATTGCCACCAATTAGAGGAATAGAGCATCAAATAGATTTTGTGCCAGGGGCGACAAATCCTAACCGACCAGCCTATAGGAGTAATTCGGAAGAGACAAAGGAACTTCAAAGGCAAGTTGAGGAGTTGCTAGCCAAAGGACACGTAAGAGAGAGCATGAGTCCATGCGCAGTACCGGTACTACTTGTGCCTAAGAAGGATGGAACTTGACGTATGTGTGTTGATTGTCGAGCTATTAACAACAATACGGTAAAATATCGACATCCCATTCCTAGGCTAGATGACATGTTAGATGAACTGCATGGGTCATGTATTTTCACAAAAATTGATTTGAAAAGTGGGTATCATCAAATTAGAATGAAAGGGGGTGATGAATGGAAAATTGCCTTTAAAACAAAACATGGATTGTATGAGTGGTTGGTTATGCCTTTTGGTCTAACTAATGCACCAAGTACATTCATGAGGTTAATGAATCATGCATTGCGTGCGTTTATAGGCAAATTTGTTATGGTCTATTTTGATGATATTTTGGTGTATAGCAAGAGCTTAGATGAGCATATTGATCATTTGCATTGTGTGCTTGATGTTATAAGAAAATAAAAACTATATGCCAATGTAAAGAAATGTTCATTTTGCTTGGACAAAGTTGTGTGATGAGAACCAACAAGCAACATCAAATGACACATTGCATGTCCCGATTGGGCCCACTACTAGGGCAAGATCCAAGAAAATCAAAGAAGCGCTTAATGGACTAATTCAAGAGCTTTCAGCTGAATCGAAAATAATAAAGCCTAAATTAGGCCCAAATGACGATCAAGGCCTAATCCATCTCATCAAAGCAAGTGAATGGGTTTAAACATGAACTCAAATGGACCAAGACTTGTGGACCACGAAATTCCTATCATATATATTTTATTATTTTAAGTCTTTTAATTATTTTAGGCTGATTTGTAAGCTTGATTGCCAAGTAAATCATTTCCTTTTCCAACTAGGAATGTAAGGCAAATTAGGAAGCTTCCTTATTCTTTATTTAGCAATTAGATTTTAGGGTTTCCTTTTTCCTCCATGTAGACCCACGAATTTAAAAGTGTATTAGGGTTTCTTTTCTTATTCTCTTGGCGACCTATTTAAGGGGCTTTGTAGACCTACGAATTTCACATTACTTTGATTAATAAAAATTGTGAGAGTTTTCTCTTTAGTTCTTCAGAGAACTTTTCCTGAACTTATCAAGAGTTTCTTGTGGCGTTCAAACTTATATCTTTGATTCGTGATTCATTATAATCATTAGGTCAAGATCATTATACCATTGGTTCGCGTTTCATTCATAAACGTCGGGTCAAGGTAATCTATCTTTCAATTTCTGTATTTTTAGTTCGTTCAAAAATCTGATTTAGTTTCGATCTTCGCGAAGAAACCCTAAGTTGGTTTCGGGTCTCACTAATCCTTGGTGAGGTTCGCATCATTTGGTAATCAGAGCAAGGTCTAAATTAGGTTTCATCTATCCTTTTTCTTTTTCGTTCTTGCATATCTATTCTTTCATAATTTTTTTTTCTTGACCAAATCGTATCATCAGATCTATTGTATGTTTTTTCTTCTTTTCGTTCTAATTCAAATCTAATCCAATCTTGAAAAAAAAAAAAAAACGCGGTGCATCTTTGTTCTGATCATATTTTTCGTTTAAATATTGTGCTTCTTCAAATCTCAATTTAAAGTTGCTGGTTTTCAAAAAAAAAAAAAAAAAAAAAAAAAAAAAAAAAAAAAAAAAAAAAAAAAAAAAACAGAAAGGAAAAAAAACAGAAACAGAAAAAAAAAAAACATAAATGAAAAAAAAAAAAAAAAACAGAAACAGAAAAAAAAAAATTATGAAAATTCAGCAGCCCCCCCCCCCCCCCAAACAAAAATTGAGAATAATTTTTTCTTGTTCTACTCTATAAACTTTTCTTTGTGCTCTTTTTGTTCCCTTTGTTTCGTTCCTAAAATCTCATTCTTAGTGAATCAAATTGTTGAGTTTGGATTACTACAAGGAAATTTCTGATTGAGATTGGTTAAGTTCAGTAAAGAACTAAAAGAGGGAACTAAAGAGTGGAAAAAGGCAAGAGAGTGTGAGCTTATAAGAGGGTAAAAGCCGAATTTGAGTGATACACGAGTGGAGTGACATAGTTTGAGTGCAAACACGTGAGTGAGTGATTGTGAGGTTTGCTAACTTTGTTTTGCAGGTTACTAAACATGTCTTGAGAAACAAACAAAGGCTCATCCGATGAAGCACATGAAAGGATGGACATAATGGACGCAAAAGTTTTCCACAAGGCCTTGGAGCAAAAGTTTCAACAGTTGAACTTGCGGTTTGATGAAGTGCATGAGCGGCTTGACAAAGTTGAGTCTAGTGCACAAAAGGGGCAGCCACCGAGAGCTCCTAATGTGCAACGAAGAGAGAGGAATCAGCCTCGGTTCGTGTATGAAGATGATTATGGGGATGACCTAGATGAAGACGATCGGGCCTCTAATGCAAGCTTGGGCAGATTTAGGAGTGGACATGGGAATAGAGAAGATAGACATGGGGAGCAGAGTGATAATAACTTGGGAAGTATCAAGGTGAAGATACCCTCATTCCAACGGAAAAATGATCCCGAAGCATACTTGGAGTGGGAGAAGAAGGTGAAGTTGATCTTTGAGTGCCACAACTACTCCGAGGAAAAAAAGGTAAAACTCGCTGTGATTGAGTTTATTGACTATGCTATAATATGGTGGGATCAACTTGTGATAAACAGGAGAAAGAACCATGAGAGGCCTATCGTGACGTGGACGGAAATGAAGGCCATCATGAGGAGGCGGTTTGTCCCTAGTCACTACTATAGGGACTTGTATCAGAAATTACAAAGCCTTACGCAAGGCTATCGGAGCGTGGATGATTACTACAAGGAGATGGAGGTCTCTATGATCCGGGCTAATGTCGAGGAGGATAGAGAAGCTACCATGGCAAGGTTCTTGAATGGGTTGAATCGGGACATTGCTAACGTGGTGGAGTTGCAACATTACGTGGAGTTGGAGGACATGGTTCACATGGCCATAAAAGTGGAACGACAGCTTAAAAGGAAAGGAACTCGATCATTTCAAAATTCAAGCTCCTCTAATTTATGGAGGCCGAATGGAAGGAAGGACGAAGGGGCTGTTTCAAAATCCAAAACCGAACCCCCGAAAAGGAGAGATGATGTTCCCATTGCCAATAAAGGTAAAACCGAAACCAAAACTCGTAACCATGATATTAAATATTTTCGTTGTTTGGGAATAGGTCACATAGCCTCACAATGCCCAAATAAGAGGACCATGATTGCACGTGCTGATGGAGAGGTGGAAACCGAAAGTGAGAGTGATGATGACCAGATGCCACAACTTCAAGATGCTTGTGATGATGATGTGGAGTACCCGGTGGAAGGAGAGTCACTTGTGGCAAGGCGTGCTCTAAGTGCCCAAGTTGCGGAGAATGACATGGAACAGCAAAGGGAGAATATATTTCATACTAGATGCCGCGTCAACAACAAGGTATGTAGTATGATCATTGATGGGGGAAGTTGCACTAATGTGGCTAGCACTACTTTAGTAGAGAAACTGAATTTACATACCTTGAAACACCCTAGACCTTATAAATTGCAGTGGTTGAATGATTGTAGGGAGGTTCGGGTAAATAAACAAGTGTTAGTTTCATTTTCGATTGGGAAGTACAAGGATGAAGTACTTTGTGATGTTGTTCCAATGCATGCGGGTCACATATTGTTGGGCAGGCTATGGCAATTTGATAGGAAGGTTCTTCATGACGGGTTCAAGAATAGGCACTCATTCGTCAAAGACAATAAAACCATTAGTCTTGTGCCGTTGACTCCAAAACAAGTGTATGAGGATCAAATGAAATTGAAAAGAGAGAATGAGTTGAAAAAAACTTGTGAGACCGAGAGTTCAAAAAAATATGAGAAAAAAGAGAGTGGAAACATAAAAGAGAGTGAAAAGCAAAAAAGAAGTGGAAAAAATGAGAGAAAAACAGAGAAACAAGTGAGCTTTTATGCTAAAGCGAGTGATATCAAGGGTGCTTTGTATGCAAACCGGCCTATATTTATACTATTGTACAAAGAGGCGTGTTTTAGTGCTAACGAATTTGACCAATCTTTACCTAGTGTTGTTGTTTCTTTGTTGCAGGAATTTGAGGACGTGTTCCCTAACGATGTGCCTAGTGGATTGCCACCTATTCGAGGCATTGAGCATCAAATTGACTTTGTGTCGGGTGCAACAATTCCTAACCGACCAGCCTATAGGAGTAATGCAGAGGAGACGAAGGAACTCAAAGGCAAGTGGAGAAGTTGCTAGCCAAGGGACACGTAAGAGAGAGCATGAGTCCGTGCGCAGTACCGGTACTACTTGTGCCTAAGAAGGATGGAACTTGGCGTATGTGTGTTGATTGCCGAGCTATTAACAACATTACGGTAAAGTATCAACATCACATTCCTAGGCTAGATGACATGTTAGATGAGTTGCATGGGTCATGTATTTTCACTAAAATTGATTTGAAAAGTGGGTATCACCAAATTAGGATGAAAGAAGGTGATGAATGGAAAACTGCCTTTAAAACTAGATATGGATTGTATGAGTGGTTGGTAATGCCTTTTGGGCTAACTAGTGCACTAAGTACATTCATGAGGTTAATGAATCATGCATTGCGTGCGTTTATAGGCAAGTTTGTTGTGGTCTATTTTGATGATATTTTGGTGTATAGTAAGAGCTTAGATGAGCATATTGATCATTTGCATTGTGTGCTTGATGTTTTGAGAAAAGAAAAATTATATGCAAATTTAAAGAAATGTTCCTTTTGCTTGGACAAAGTTGTGTTTCTTGGCTATGTTGTTAGTTCGGAAGGGATTGCGGTGGATGAGGAAAAGGTGAAGGCTATCAAAGAATGGCCCACACCTAAGTCAATCACGGAGGTAAGAAATTTTCATGGTTTGGCTAGTTTTTATCGTCGATTTGTTAAAGATTTTAGTACACTAGCCGCACCACTCACTGAAATTGTGAAAAAATCTGTGGGTTTTAAATGGGGTATGGAGAAAGAGCGTGCATTTAATGAGATTAAAGAACGGTTATGTGGTGCTTCTTTATTAGCATTACCTAATTTTTCTAAAACTTTTGATATTCAGTGTGATGCTTCAGGAATAGGCATTGGAGTTGTTTTGATGCAGGAAAATCGACCAATAGCATACTTTAGCGAAAAGCTAAATGGGGCAGCATTGAATTACCCAACATATGATAAGGAGCTTTTTGCGTTGGTGAGAGCATTAGAGACTTGGCAACATTACCTGTGGCCGAGAGAGTTTGTCATACATACCGATCATGAGTCCTTGAAGCACTTGAAGGGACAAAGTAAGTTAAATAGAAGGCATGCCAAGTGGATGGAATTCATTGAAACCTTCCCTTATGTAATCAAATACAAACAAGGTAAGGAAAATATTGTGGCTGATGCACTCTCCAGAAGGTACGCCCTTTTCTCTACATTAAATGCAAAGCTACTGGGGTTTGAATATGTTAAAGAATTGTATGCTAATGATGATGATTTTGCTAGTGCGTTTGGTGCATGTGAGAAGACGGTGTTTGGTAAGTTCTATAGACTAGATGGGTACTTGTTTAGAGAAAATCGACTTTGCGTGCCTAATAGTTCTATGCGTGAGTTACTCGTACGTGAAGCACATGGGGGTGGTTTGATGGGTCATTTTGGTGTGAGAAAGACTTTAGACGTGTTACATGAACACTTCTTTTGGCCAAAGATGAAACGTGATGTGGAGAGAGTTTGTGCTAGGTGTGTTACGTGTAGGCAAGCCAAATCTAGAGTCTTACCACATGGATTATACACTCCCTTGCCTGTACCTAGTGCGCCTTGGATGGATATTTCCCTGGACTTTGTTTTAGGCTTGCCTAGGTCAAGGAAAGGTAGGGATTCGATTTTTGTGGTTGTTGATAGGTTCTCTAAAATGGCACATTTCATATCTTGCAATAAACTTGATGATACGACCCACGTCGCTGATTTGTTCTTTAGAGAGATAGTACGTCTCCATGGTGTTCCTAAGAGTATTGTATCTGATCGTGATGTTAAGTTCCTAAGCTATTTTTGGAAAGTCTTGTGGGGAAAGATGGGAACTAAATTATTGTTCTCAACTACTTGTCACCCCCAAACGGATGGACAAACCGAGGTAGTAAATCGAACTTTATCTACTTTGTTGCGTACTATAATTCAAAAGAACTTGAAAAATTGGGAGGATTGTTTGCCGTTCATTGAATTTGCTTATAATCGGAGTGTTCATTCTACTACTGATTTTTCACCATTTGAGATTGTTTATGGTTTTTATCCACTAACTCCTTTGGATTTGTTGCCTTTGCCAGTCAATGAGAAGGCTAGTTTGGATGGACAAAAGAAGGCTGAAATGGTGAAGAAACTCCATGAAAGTGTACGACAACACATAGAGAAGAAAAATGAGCAATATGCAAAGAAAGCAAATAAGGGCCGTAGACGAGTCATCTCTGAACCTGGTGATTGGGTTTGGGTGCATATGAGAAAAGAAAGATTTTCAGCCCATAGGAGGACCAAGATACATCCTAGAGGGGATGGTCCATTTCAAGTCCTTCAGAGGATCAGTGATAATGAGTACAAGTTGGATCTTCCAGGTGAATATAACGTTAGTGCTACATTTAATGTCTCTGATCTTTCTCCATTTGATGTAGGTGAAGATTCGAGGTCGAATCCTTTTGAAGAGAGGGGGGATGATGAGAACCAACAAGTAACATCAAATGACACATTGCATGTCCCGGTTGGGCCCATTACTAGGGCAAGATCCAAGAAGATCAAAGAAGCGCTTAATGGACTAATTCAAGAGCTTTCGGCTGAATCAAAAACAATAAAGCCCAAATTAGGCCCAAATGACGATCAAGGCCTAATCCATCTCATCAAAGCAAGTGAATGGGTTTAAACATGAACTCAAATGGACCAAGACTTGTGGACCACGAAATTCCTATCATATTTATTTTATTATTTTAAGTCTTTTAATTATTTTAGGCTGATTTGTAAGCTTGATTGCCAAGTAAATCATTTCCTTTTCCAACTAGAAATGTAAGGCATATCAGGAAGCTTCCTTATTCTTTATTTAGCAATTAAATTTTAGGGTTTCCTTTTTCCTCCATGTTGACCCACGAATTTCAAAGTGTATTACGGTTTCTTTTCTTATTCTCTTGGCCACCTATTTAAGGGGCTTTGTAGACCTACGAATTTCACATTACTTTGATTAATAAAAATTGTGAGAGTTTTCTCTTTAGTTCTTCAGAGAACTTTTCCTGAACTTATCAAGAGTTTCTTGTGGCGTTCAAACTTATATCTTTGATTCATGATTTATTATAATCATTGGGTCACGATCATTATACCATTGGTTCACGTTTCATTCATAAACGTCGGGTCAAGGTAATCTATCTTTCAATTTCTGTATTTTTAGCTCGTTCAAAAATCTAATTTATTTTCAATCTTCGCGAAAAAACCCTAAGTTGATTTCGGGTCTCACTAATCCTTGGTGAGGTTCGCATCATTGTGTTTCTTGGTTATGTTGTTAGTGAGAAAGGGATTGCGATGGATGAAGAAAAGGTGAAGGCTATCAAAGATTGGCCCACACCTAAGTCAATCACGGAGGTAAGAAGTTTTCATGGTTGGCTAGTTTTTATCGACGATTTGTTAAAGATTTCATTACACTAGCCGCGCCACTCACTGAAATTGTTAAAAAGTCCATGGGTTTTAAATGGGGTAATGTGCAAGAACGTGCCTTTAATGACATTAAAGAAAAGTTATGTGGTGCTTCTTTATTAGCATTACCTGATTTTTCTAAAACTTTTGAGATTGAGTGTGATGCCTCAGGAATAGGTATTGGAGCTGTTTTGATGCAGGGGAAGCGACCAATAGCATACTTTAGCGAAAAGCTAAATGGAGCAGCCTTGAACTACCCGACGTATGACAAGGAGCTTTACGCATTGGTGAGAGCATTGGAGACTTGGCAACATTACCTATGGCCGAGAGAGTTTGTCATACACACCGACCATGAGTCCTTGAAGCACTTAAAAGGACAAGGTAAGTTGAATAGAAGGCATGCCAAATGGATGGAATTCATTGAAACCTTCCCGTATGTAATCAAATACAAACAAGGTAAGGAAAATATTGTGGCTGATGCACTATCCAGAAGGTACGTCCTTGTCACTACTTTAAAAGCGAAGTTATTGGGATTTGAATATATTAAAGAATTGTATGCTAATGATGATGACTTTGCTAGTGTGTATGGAGCGTGTGAGAAGACAGCATTTGGTAAGTTCTATAGAATGGATGGGTACTTGTTTAGAGAGAATAAACTTTGTTTGCCTAATTATTCTATGCGTGAGTTGCTTGTGCGTGAAGCACATGGTGGTGGTTTGATGGGTCATTTTGGCGTAAGGAAAACTTTAGACGTGTTACATGAACACTTCTTTTGGCCAAAGATGAAACGTGATGTGGAGAGAGTTTGTGCTAGATGTGTTACGTGTAGGCAAGCCAAATCTAGAGTCTTACCGCATGGATTATACACTCCTTTGCCCGTATCTAGTGCGCCTTGGGTAGATATTTCTATGGACTTTCTTTTAGGCTTGCCTAGGTCAAGGAAAGGTAAGGACTCGATTTTTGTGGTTGTTGACAGGTTTTCTAAGATGGCACATTTCATATCTTGTAATAAAATCGATGATGCAACCCATATCGCTGATTTGTTCGTTAGAGAGATAGTACGGCTCCATGGTGTTTCTAGGAGTATCGTGTCTGATCGTGATGTTAAGTTCCTTAGCTATTTTTGGAAAGTCTTGTGGGGAAAGTTAGGAACTAAATTATTGTTTTCAACCACTTGTCATCCCCAAACGGATGGACAAACCAAGGTAGTAAATCAAACTTTATCTACTTTGTTGCGTACTATAATTCAAAAGAACTTGAAAAATTGGGAGGATTGTTTGCCATTCATTGAGTTTTCATATAATCGAAGTGTTCATTCTACTACTGATTTTTCACCATTTGAGATTGTTTATGGGTTTAATCCACTAACTCCTTTGGATTTGCTGCCTTTGCCAGTTAATGAAAGGACAAGTTTGGATGGTCAAAAGAAGGCAGAGATGGTGAAGAAACTCCATGAAAATGTACGACAACACATAGAAAAGAAAAATGAGCAATATGCGATCAAAGCCAACAAGGGCAGTAGACGAGTCGTCTTTGAACCGGGTGAATGGGTTTGGGTACACATGAGAAAAGAAAGATTTCCAATCCATAGGCAGTCCAAGCTACATCCAAGAGAGGATGGTCTATTTCAAGTCCTTGAGAGGATCAATGATAATGCATACAAGCTGGATCTTCCAGGTGAGTATAAGGTTAGTGCAACATTTAATGTTTCTGATCTTTCTCCGTTTGACATAGGACACGATTCGAGGTCGAATCCTTTTGAAGAGAGGAGGGATGATGAGAACCAACATGCACCAACAAAGGATCCGCTGCATGTTCCAATTGGGCCTATTACGAGTGCAAGATCCAAGAAGATCAAAGAAGTACTTAATGGGCTAATTCATGATATATGGTGATGCGAACCTCACCAAAGGATTAGTGAGACCCGAAACAAACTTAGGGTTTCTTCGCGAAGATCGAAACTAAATCAGATTTTTGAACGAGCTAAAAATATAGAAATTGAAAGATAGATTACCTTGACCCAACGTTTATGAACGAAACACGAACCAATGGTATAATGATCTTGACCCAATGATTATAATGAATCATGAATCAAAGATATAAGTTTGAACACCACAAGAAACTCTTGATAAGTTCAGAAAAAGTTCTCTGAAGAACTAAAGAGAAAACTCTCACAATTTTTATTAATCAAAGTAATATCCCTTTCCCATGGGATACAAGTCTCTTAAATAGATAAAATAAAGAACCCTAGCTTGTGAATAGTGCAGCCGTGAATAGTGTTGGTGAACAGTACATGAATAGTGGCGGCCACAATAGAAATAAAAGGAAACCCTAGAGGACTAAGGAATCCTAGAGAAATATGGAAACCCTACTCCTAATCTAAAAAGGAAAAGGCTAAATTGGCAATCTTGCCTTACAAATTATTAAATAAATAACCTACATTAAAAATAAAACACTAATAAATAAAATAAATATGATAAGAATTTCATGGTCCACATGACTTGGCCCATTTGAGTTCATGTCTAAGCCCATTCGCTTGCTTTGTTGAGATGGATTTGGCCTTGATTGTTCGATGGGCCTAATTTGGGCTTAACTATTGTAGACATGGGCCAAGTCTCTTAAATTAGCCCATTAAGTGCTACTTTGATTTTTCTTGGATCTTTCCCTAGTAATAGGCGTAACTGGAATATGTAACTGATCCTCTGATGGTGCTCGTTGATTCTCATCATTCCCCCTCTCTTCAAAATGATTCGTCCTCGAATCTTCACCAGAGTGTTGTTAATAGTTCAGAAATTGTCAAACATTCTCCAAGTCCCATCCTTCCTACGCACAAGTAGCACTGGTACCGCGCACGGACTCTTGCCTTCTCATATGTGTCTTTTGGCCATCAACTCCTCAACTTGCCTTTGAAGTTCCTTTGTCTCCCCCGAATTATGCCTATAGGCTACTGGTTGGTCAGGAATCATTGCGCAGGGCACAAAATCGATTTGATTCCCAATCCCTCTACAAGGTAGAAAACCACTATGCACATCATTAGAAAACATGTCCTTATATTCCTGCAACATATAAACTACAACACTAGGCAAAGATTTGTCAATTTCGTTAGTGGTAAAACAAGCCTCTTTGTACAAGAGTACAAATATAGGTTGATTTGTATAAAAAACCATATTGACATCACTCGTCGTAACATAAAAACTCACTTGTTTTTCTATTTTTCTCTCATTTTTTTCACTCTCTTTTTCTTTTCCACTCTCCTCTTTCTTATCTTTTTTTGAACTCTCGGTCTCACAAGTTTTTTTCAACTCATTCTCTCTTTTCAATTTCATTTGATCCTCATTTTCCCTTTGTTGTTCCATGTGATCCGTTACTTGAGCACTTAGAGCACGCCAATCAACAAGTAACTCACCCTCCACCAAGTACTCCACGTCACCGTCACAAGCATCCCTATGCGGTAGCATCTGGTCATTATCACTCTCGCTGTTGGTTTTCATCTCTCCATCAACATATGCTTTGTTGACATTGGCAAATCGTCTCTCCTTTTTCGTGGTTCAGTTTTGGACTTTGAAATAGCCCTTTTGTCTATTCTCCCATTCGGCCTCTATGAAGTAGAAGAGCCCGGGTTTTGAAATAACCGAGTTCTCTTCCTTTTAAGTTGTCGTTCCACCTTTATTTCCATGTGCACCATGTCCTCCAACTCCACATAATGTTGCAACTTCACCATGTTGGCAATCTCCCAATTCAGCCCATTCAAGAACATTGTCATTGTTGCTTCTCTATCTTCCTTGACATTAGCCCGAATCATAGCGATCTCCATCTCCTTGTAGTAATCATCCACGCTCCGATAGCCTTGCGTAAGACTTTGTAAGTTCTGGTACAAATTCCTATAGTAGTGACTAGGGAGAAACCGCCTCCTCATGATGGCTTTCATTTCTGCCCACGTCACGATAGGCCTCTCATGGTTCTTTCTCCTATTTATCACAAGTTGATCCCACCATATTATAGCACAGTCAATAAACTCAATCACAGCGAGTTTTACCTTTTTCTCCTCGGAGTAGTTGTGGCACTCAAAGATTAACTACCTTCTTCTCCCACTCCATGTATGCTTCAAGATCGTTTTTCCCTTGGAATGAGGGTATCTTCACCTTGATACTTCCCAAGTTATTATCAATCCGCTCCCCATGTCTATCTCCTCTATTCCCATGTCCACTCCCAAATCTACCCAAGCTTGCATTAGAGGCCCGATCGTCTTCATCTAGGTCATCCCCATAATCATCTTCATACACGAACCGAGGCTAATTCCTCTCTCTTCGTTGCACATTAGGAGCTCTCGGTGGCTGCCCCTTTTGTGCGCTAGACTCAACTTTGTCAAGCCGCTCATGCACTTCATCAAACCGCAAGTTCAACTGTTGAAACTTTTGCTCCAAGCCCTTGTAGAAAACTTTTGCATCCATTATACCCATCCTTTCATGTGCTTCATCGGACGAGCCCTTGTTTGTTTCTCGAGACATGTTTAGTAACCTCCAAAACAAAGTTAGAAAACCTCACAAACACTCCCTCACGTGTTTGCACTCAAACTATGTCACTCCACTCGTGTATCACTCAAATTCGGCTTTTACCCTCGTATAAGCTCACACACTCTTGCCTTTTTCCACTATTTAGTTCCCTCTTTTAGTTCTTTATTGAATTTAACCAATCTCAATCAGAAATTTTCTTGTAGCAATCCAAACTCAACAATTTGATTCACTAAGAATGAGATTTTAGGAACGAAACAAAGCGAACAAAAAGAGCACAAAGAAAAGTTTATAGAGTAGAATAAGAAGAAATTATTCTCAATTTTTGTTGGGGGGGGGCTGCTGAATTTTCACAATTTTTTTTTTTTTCTGTTTCTGTTTTTTTTTTTTTTTTTTTTTTTTTAAACCAGCAACTTTAAATTGAGATTTGAAGAAGTACAATATTTAAACGAAAAATATGATCAGAACAAAGATGCACCGCGTTTTTTTTTTTTTTTTTCAAGATTGGATTAGATTTGAATTAGAACGAAAAGAAGAAAAAAAAAATACAATAGATCTAATGATATGATTTGGTCAAGAAAAAAAAAATTATGAAGGAATAGATATGAAAGAACGAAAAAGAAAAAGGATAGATGAAACCTGATTTAGACCTTGCTCTGATTATCAAATGATGTGAACCTCACCAAAGGATTAGTGAGACCCGAAACAAACTTAGGGTTTCTTCGCGAAGATCGAAACTAAATCAGATTTTTGAATGAGCTAAAAATACAGAAATTGAAAGATAGATTACCTTGACCCAACGTTTATGAACGAAACGCGAACCAATGGTATAATGATCTTGACCCAATGATTATAATGAATCACGAATCAAAGATATAAGTTTGAACGCCACAAGAAACTCTTGATAAGTTCAGAAAAAGTTCTCTGAAGAACTAAAGAGAAAACTCTCACAATTTTTATTAATCAAAGTAATGTCCCTTTCCCATGGGATACAAGTCTCTTAAATAGATAAAATAAAGAACCCTAGCTTGTGAATAGTGCAGCCGTGAATAGTGTTGGTGAATAGTACATGAATAGTGGTGGCCACAATAGAAATAAAAGGAAACCCTAGAGGACTAAGGAATCCTAGAGAAATATGGAAACCCTACTCCTAATCTAAAAAGGAAAAGGCTAAATTGGCAATCTTGCCTTACAAATTATTAAATAAATAACCTAAATTAAAAATAAAATACTAATAAATAAAATAAATATGATAAGAATTTCGTGGTCCACATGACTTGGCCTATTTGAGTTCATGTCTAAGCCCATTTGCTTGCTTTGTTGAGATGGATTTGGCCTTGATTGTCCAATGGGCCTAATTTGGGCTTAACTATTGTAGACATGGACCAAGTCTCTTGAATTAGCCCATTAAGTTCTACTTTGATTTTTCTTGGATCTTTCCCTAGTAATAGGCGTAACTGGAACATGTAACTGATCCTCTGATGGTGCTCGTTGATTCTCATCATATGGGCTGAATCTAAAGTCGTAATGCCCAAGTTAGGCCCAAATGGAAATCATGGACTAATCCATCTCATAAAGGCAAGCAAATGGGCTTAGTCATGAACTCAAATGGCCCAAAACATGAGACCCACGAAATTCTACTTATTTGTTTCAGTTTATATCATTTTGTAAGGCATCAATGCCAATTAGTATTTTTATTTTCTAGTATTGATCTTGTAATAAGTTTGAAAGGCATCTAGGACTTTTGTTCTTGTAGCCTCCCCCTAGGTGTGAAAGGCCACCCACTATCTATAGTAGGGTGTGCTAAAGTTGAAGACTTCTTGTGTGAAAAGGACATCCCTAGGTGTGAAAGACCGCCCCCTATCTAAGGTAGGGTGTGCTTGACCACCCACTAGCCTAGGCTCTCCTTTGTGTTGGTTGCCTATTTAAGAGAGTTGTATTCCATGGGAAAAAAACACATTACTTGAATAATATATCAGATTGAGAGGGTTTTCTCTTGAGTTCTTTATAGAACTTTTATTTGAACTTATCAAGAATTTCTTGTGGCGTTCAAACACTATAACTTCGGTTCGTGATTCCATTATAATCTTTGGGTCGAGGTTTGTTATTTTATAACTTTGGTTCGCGTTTCATTCATAAACATTGGGTCAAGGTTTCCTATCAAACATTCTGTATTTTTGTTTTCTTCCTTTATTTCTTTTCATTTATAAATCTAGATTTTAGATCGATCCTAGCAAAGGCACCATAAATTGGTTTCGGGTCTCACTAATTCTTGGTGGGGTTCGCATAAATTATAATCATTGGGTCAAGATCATTATACCATTGGTTCGCGTTTCGTTCATAAACGTTGGGTCAAGGTAATCCATCTTTCAATTTCTGTATTTTTAGCTCGTTCAAAATCTGATTTAGTTTCGATCTTCACGAAGAAACCTTAAGTTGGTTTCGGGTCTCACTAATCCTTGGTGAGGTTCGTATCATTTGGTAATCAGAGCAAGGTCTAAGTCGGGTTTCATCTATCCTTTTTCTTTTTCGTTCTTTCATATCTATTCCTTCATAATTTTTTTTTCTTGACCAAATTATATCATCAGATCAATTGCATTTTATTTTCTTTTCGTTCTAATTCAAATCTGGTCCAATCTTGAAAGAAAAAAACGCGGTGCATCTTTGTTCTGATCATATTTTTCGTTTAAATATTGTGCTTCTTCAAATCTCAATTTAAAGTTGTTGGTTTTTTTTTTTTTTAAAAAAAAAAAAAAAGAAAAGTAAAAAAGAACAGAAACAGAAAAAAAAAAATGAGAAAATTCAGCAGCCCCCCTAACAAAAATTGAGAATAATTTCTTCTTGTTCTATTCTATAAACTTTTCTTTGTGTTCTTCTTGTTCCTTTTGTTTCGTTCCTAAAATCTCATTCTTAGTGAATCAAATTGTTGAGTTTGGATTGCTACAAGGAAATTTCTGATTGAGATTGGTTAAGTTCAATAAAGAACTAAAAGAGGAAACTAAAGAGTGAAAAAAGGCAAGAAAGTGTGAGCTTATAAGAGGGTAAAAGCCGAATTTGAGTGATACACGAGTGGAGTGACATAGTTTGAGTGCAAACACGTGAGAGAGTGTTTGTGAGGTTTGCTAACTTTATTTTGCAGGTTACTAAACATGTCTCAAGAAACAAACAAAGGCTAGTCCGATGAAGCATGCGAAAGGATGGACATAATGGACGCAAAAGTTTTTTACAAGGCCTTGGAGCAAACGTCTCAACAGTTGAACCTGCGGTTTGATAAAGTGCATGAGCGACTTGACAAAGTTGTGTATAGCACACAAAAGGGGCGGCCACCATGAGCTCCTAATGTAAAACGAAGAGAGAGGAATCAGCGTCGGTTCGAGTATGAAGATGATTATGCGGATAACCTAGATGAAGACGATCGTGCTTCTAATGCAAGCTTGGACAGATTTGGGAATGGATAGGGAATAGAGGAGATAGACATGGGGAGCGGATTGATAATAACTTGGGAAGCATCAAGGTGAAGATACCCTCATTCCAAGGGAAAAACGATCCTGAAGCATATTTGGAGTGGGAGAAGAAGGTGAAGTTGATCTTTGAGTGCCACAACTATTCCGATGAGAAAAAGGTAAAACTCGCTGTGATTGAGTTTATTGACTATGCTATAATATGGTGGGCTCAACTTGTGATAAACAGGAGAAAGAACCATGAGAGGCCTATTGTGAAGTGGGCAGAAATGAAGGCCATCATGAGGAGGCGGTTTGTCCCTAGTCACTACTATAGGGACTTGTATCAGAAATTACAAACCCTTACGCAAGGCTATCGGAGCGTGGATGATTACTACAAGGAGATAGAGGTCGCTTTGATCCAGGTTAATGTCGAGGAGGATAGAGAAGCTACCATGGCAAGGTTCTTGAATGGGCTGAATTGGGACATTGCCAACGTGGTGGAGTTGCAACATTACATGGAGTTGGAGGACAAGGTTCACATGGCCATAAAAGTGGAACGACAGCTTAAAAGGAAAGGAACTCGGTTATTTCAAAATTCAAGCTCCTCTAATTCATGGAGGCCGAATAGGAGGAAGGACGAAGGGGCTGTTTCAAAGTCCAAAACCAAACCCCCAAAAAGGAGAGATGATGTTCCCAATGCCAACAAAGGTAAAATCGAAACCCAAACTCGTAACCGTGATATTAAATATTTTCGTTGTTTGGGAGTAGGTCACATAGCCTCACAATACCCAAATAAGAGGACCATGATTGCATGTGTTGATGGAGAGGTGGAAACCGAAAGTGAGAGTGATGATGACCAGATGCCACAACTTAAAGATGCTTGTGATGATGATGTGGAGTACCCGGTGGAGGGAGAGTCACTTGTGGCAAGGCGTGCTCTAAGTGCCCAAGTTGCAGAGGATGACATGGAACAGCAAAGGGAGAATATATTTCATACTAGATGCCACGTCAACAACAAGGTATGTAGTATGATCATTGATGAGAGAAGTTGCACTAATGTGGCTAGCACTACTTTAGTAGAGAAACTGAATTTACATACCTTGAAACACCCTAGACCTTATAAATTGCAGTGGTTGAATGATTGTGGGGAGGTTTGGGTAAATAAACAAGTGTTAGTTTCATTTTCGATTGGGAAGTACAAGGATGAAGTACTTTGTGATGTTGTTCCAATGCATGCGGGTCACATATTGTTGGGCAGGCCATGACAATTTGATAGGAAGGTTATTCATGACGGGTTCAAGAATAGACACTCATTCTTCAAAGACAATAAAACCATTAGTCTTGTGCCGTTGACTCCAAAACAAGTGTATGCGGATCAAATGAAATTGAAAAGAGAGAATGAGTTGAAAAAAACTTGTGAGACCGAGAGTTCAAAAAAAGATGAGAAAAAAGAGAGTGAAAACATAACAGAGAGTGAAAAGCAAAAAAGAAGTGGAAAAAATGAGAGAAAAACAGAGAAACAAGTGAGCTTTTATGCTAAGGCGAGTGATATCAAGGGTGCTTTGTATGCAAACCGGCCTATATTTGTACTATTGTACAAAGATGGGTCTTTTAGAGCTAACGAATTTGACCAATCTTTGCCTAGTATTATTGTTTCTTTGTTGCAGGAATTTGAGGACGTGTTCCCTAACGATGTGCCTAGTGGATTATCATATATTCGAGGCATTGAGCATCAAATTGACTTTGTGCCGGGTGCAACAATTCCTAACCGACCAGCCTATATGATGCGAACCTCACCAATGATTAGTGAGACCCGAAACCAACTTAGGGTTTCTTCGCTTAGATCGAAACTAAATAAGATTTTGAACGAGCTAAAAATACAGAAATTGAAAGATAAATTACCTTGACCCAACGTTTATGATCGAAACGCGAACCATTGGTATAATGATCTTAACCCAATGATTATAATGAATCACGAATCAAAGATATAAGTTTGAACGCCACAAGAAACTCTTGATAAGTTCAAGAAAAGTTATCTGAAGAACTAAAGAGAAAACTCTCACAATTTTTATTAATCAAAGTAATGTGAAATTCGTACGTCTACAAAGCCCCTTAAATAGGTGGCCAAGAGAATAAGAAAAGAAACCCTAATGCACTTTGAAATTCGTGGGTCTACATGGAGGAAAAAGGAAACCCTAAAATCTAATTGCTAAATAAAGAATAAGGAAGCTTCCGAATTTGCCATATATTCCTAGTTGGAAAAGGAAATGATTTACTTGGCAATCAAGCTTACAAATCAGCCTAAAAATAATTAAAAGACTTAAAATAATAAAATAAATGACTTAGCCCATTTGAGTTCATGTCTAAGCCCATTCGCTTGCTTTGATGAGATAGATTTGGCATTGATTGTCCGATGGGCCTAATTTGGCCTTAACTATTGTAGACATGGGTCAAGTCTCTTGAATTAGCCCATTAAGTGCTACTTTGATTTTTCTTGGATCTTTCCCTAGTAATAGGCCTAACTGGAACATGTAACTGATCCTCTGATGGTGCTCGTTGATTCTCATCACTATAGGAGTAATCCAGAGGAGACGAAGGAACTTCAAAGACAAGTGGAGGAGTTGCTGGCCAAGGGACACGTAAGAGAGAGCATGAGTCCGTGCGCAGTACCGGTACTACTTGTGCCTAAGAAAGATGGAACTTGGTGTATGTGTGTTGATTGCCGAGCTATTAACAGCGTTACGGTAAAGTGTCCACATCCCATTCCTAGGTTAGATGACATGTTAGACGAGTTGCATAGGTCATGTATTTTCACAAAAATTGATTTGAAAAGTGGGTATCACCAAATTAGGATGAAAGAAGGTGATGAATGGAAAACTGCCTTTAAAACTAAATATGGATTGTATGAGTGGTTGGTAATGCCTTTTGTGCTAACTAATGCACCAAGTACATTCATGAGGTTAATGAATCATGCATTGCGTGTGTTTATAGGCAAGTTTGTTGTGGTCTATTTTGATGATATTTTGGTGTATAGTAAGAGCTTAGATGAGCATATTGATCATTTGCATTGTGTGCTTGATGTTTTGAGAAAAGAAAAATTATATGCAAATTTAAAGAAATGTTCCTTTTGCTTGGACAAAGTTGTGTTTCTTGGCTATGTTGTTAGTTTGGAAGGGATTGCGGTGGATGAGGAAAAGGTGAAGGCTATCAAAGAATGGCCCACACCTAAGTCAATCACGGAGGTAAGAAGTTTTCATGGTTTGGCTAGTTTTTATCTTCGATTTATTAAAGATTTTAGTATACTAGCTGCACCACTCACTGAAATTGTCAAACAATCCGTGGGTTTTAAATGGGGTATGGAGCAAGAGCGTGCATTTAATGAGATTAAAGAATGGTTATGTGGTGCTTCTTTATTAGCATTACCTAATTTTTCTAAAACTTTTGAGATTGAGTGTGATGCTTCAGGAATAGGCATTGGAGCAGTTTTAATGCAGGAAAATCGGCCAATAGCATACTTTAGCGAAAAGCTAAATGACTTAGCCCATTTGAGTGCTTGACTTAGCCCATTTGATAGTCATTTATCAAGAGTTTCTTGTGGCGTTCAAACTTATATCTTTGGTTCGTGATTCATTATAATCATTGGGTCAAGATCATTATACAATTGGTTCGCGTTTCGTTCATAAATGTTGGGTCAAGGTAATCTATCTTTCAATTTCTGTATTTTTAGCTCGTTCAAAAATCTGATTTAGTTTCGATCTTCGCGAAGAAACCCTAAGTTGGTTTCAGGTCTCACTAATCCTTGGTGAGGTTCGTATCACTTTGTCTTTTTTGGCCTTTAGTGTGCGTTTTGCTCAAAATGTTGTCTCCACCCAAATAAGTGGTATTTTTCATCCAAACGGATATAGTTGAATTTTCGGGTCAAACTTGGTCTTTTTTGGCATTTTGGGGGCATTTTGCGTTGAAGGCCGTTTCCACCCGAAAAAGTTGTATTTTTCGTCCGAAACAGATACTGTTGAAGTATTTGGTCGAACTTGATCTTTTTGGGCATTTTGGTGGCGTTTTGCATAGAGGGCTTCCACCCAAACAAGTGGTAATTTTTCTGCTAAACGGACACAGTTCAATTTTTCGGCCGAACTTTGTCTTTTTGGGTCTCTTTGGGGCGTTTTGCTCGGAGGGCCATTTCCACCGTAACAGTGGTATTTTTTGTCCGGAATGGATGCATTTGATTTTTTAGGTCAATATTGGCCTTTTTGGGCATATTGGCTGCGTTTTGCTTCTATAATTTTTTTCCACTAAAATAAGACGTATTATTCGTGCGACTCAGACACAATTGATTTTTTGGGTCAAATTTGGGCCTTTAGTGGGTGTTTTTCTTAGAATGTTGTTTCCACCCAAACAAGTGGTATTTTTCGTCCGAAACGGACGCAATTGAATTTTCGGGTAAAACTCGGTCTTCTTGTGCATTTTGGGGTCGTTTTACATAGAAAGCCGTTTCCATTAAAAAAAATGGTATTTTTTGTCTGAAATAGACACAGTTGAATTTTCGAGTCAAACTTGGTGTTTTTGGGTATTTTGGGGGCGTATTGCGTAGAAGGCCGTTTCTACCAAAAAAATCAGTATTTTTTGTCCGAAACAGACACAGTTGAAATATCTAGTTGAACTTGGTCTTTTTGGGCATTTTGGGGACGTTTAGCACAGATGGTCATTTCCACCCAAACAAGTGGTATTTTTTGTCCTAAACGGACACAGTTCAATTTTCGGCCAAACTTTGTCTTTCTGGGTCATGTTGTTCTATTATGGGCATTTTGGTCAAATTATGTCTTTTTGGGCCTTGTGTGAGCGTTTTGCTCAGAATGTTGTTTCCACCCAAACGATTGGTATTTTCCGTCCAAACGAACACAGTTGAATTTTCGGTTCAAGCTTGGTCTTTTTGGGCATTTTGTGGGTGTTTTGCTTTGAAGGCCGTTTTTACCCAAAAAAGTGATATTTTTCGTCCGAAACAGACACAGTTGAATTATCTGGTCGAACTTGGTATTTTTGGGCATTTTGGGGGCGTTTTGCACAGAGGGTCATTTCTACCCGAACAAGTGGTAATTTTTTTCCTAAACGGACACAGTTCATTTTTTTGGTCAAATTTCGTCTTTTTGGGCATTATGGGAAAATTTTGCATAGAGGGTCGTTTCAGCCCAAACAAGTGATATTTTTCGTCCAAAACGGATGCATTTGATTTTTTGGTCAAACTTGGTCGTTTTTTGCCTTAAGTGGGCGTTTTGCTCAAAATGTTGTTTCTACCCAAACAAGTGGTATTTTTTGTCCAAACGGACAATGTTGAATTTTCTAGTCAAACTTGGTCTTTTTGGGCATTTTGGGGGCGTTTTGCACAAAGGGTCGTTTCCACCTAAACAACTAGTATTTTTTGTCCTAAAAGGACACAATTCAATTTTCCGGCCAAACTTAGCCTTTTTGGGCCTTTTGGGGGCATTTTGCTCAGAGGCCCGTTTCCCCCCCAAAAAGTAAAAACATTTCATCCAAAATGGATGCATTTCATTTTTTTTGGTCAAACTTCGTCTTTTTGGGCCTTCAGTGGGCTTTTAGCTCATAATGTTTTTTCCACCCAAAAAAGTGGTTTTTTGTGTCCAAATGGACGCAGTTGAATTTCAGGACAAACTTTGTCTTTTTGGGCAATTTTGGAGCATTTTTCGCAGAGGGTCATTTCAACCCAAACAATTGATTTTTTTCATCCGAAAGGGATGCAATTGAATTTTCTAGTCAAGCTTGATCTTTGGGGTCCTTTGTGTTGGCATTTTGCTCAGAAAACCGTTTCCACCGTAAAAGTGGTATTATTAGTCCTAAATGGATGCATTTAATTTTTTAGGTCAATATTAGCCTTTTTGGGCATTTTGGGAGCATTTTGCTCTATAGTATGTTTCCACAAAAAAAAAATGGTATTTGTCGTCCGAAACGGACACAATTGACTTTTCAGGTCAAACTTGGTCTTTTTTGGCCTTTAGTGGGCATTTTGCTTGGAATGTTGTTTCCACCCAGACAAGTGGTATTTTTCGTCCGAAACGGACACTATTGAATTTTTGGGTCAAACGTGCTCTTCTTGGCCATTTGAATGCTGTTTTACACGGAAGACCAATTCCACCCAAAAAAAGTGGTATTTTTCGTCCGAAACAGAAACAGTTGAATTATTTGGTCGAACTAGGTCTTTGTAGGCATTTTGGAGGCGTTTTGCACTGAGGGTCGTTTCCACCCAAACAAGTGGTATTTTTTGTCCTAAACGGACACACTTCAATTTCTGGCCAAACTTTGTCTTTTTGTTCTTTTTGGGCATTTTGGTGAAACTACGTCTTTTTGGGCCTTGTGTGAGCGTTTTGCTCAGAATATTGTTTACACACAAACAATTGGTATTTTTCATCCAAACGAACACAGTTGAATTTTCGGTTCAAACTTTGTCTTTTTTGGCATTTTGGGGGCGTTTTGCTTAGAATGCCGTTTCCACTAAAAAAAGTAGTATTTTTCATCCGAAAGAGACACAGTTGAATTATCTGGTCGAACATGGTCTGTTTGGGCATTTTGGGCATTTTGGGGGCGTTTTGCATAGAGGGTCGTTTCTACCCAAACAAGTGGTAATTGTTTTCCTAAATGGACACAGTTCAATTTTCAGGTCAAATTTAATCTTTTTGGGCATTCTTGTAAAATTTTGCACAGAGGGTCGTTTTATCCCAAACAAGTGGTATTCTTCATCCAAAATGGATGTATTTGATTTTTTAGGTCAAACTTGGTCTTTTTTGGCCTTAAGTGGGCGTTTTGCTCAGAATGTTATTTCCACCCAAACAAGTGGTATTTTTCGTCCAAACGGACCTAGTTGAATTTTCTAGTCAAACTTGGTCTTTTTGGGCGTTTTGGGGGCGTTTTGCACAAAGGGTTGTTTCCACCCAAAAAAGTGGTATTTTTTGTCCAAAAATGACACAGTTAACTTATCTAATCAAACTTGGTCTTTTTGCCTATTTTGGGGGCGTTTTGCACTGTGGTTTTTTCATCCGAAACGGACGCCGTTGAATTTTCTTGTTAAACTTGATGATGAGAACCAGCAAGCAATATCAAAGGACACATTGCATGCCCCGGTTGGCCCATTACTAGGGCAAGATCCAAGAAGATCAAAGAAGCGCTTAATGGGCTAATTCAAGAGCTTTCGGTCGAATCAAAAATAATAAAGCCCAAATTAGGCCCAAATAACGATCAAGGTCTAATCCATCTCATCAAAGCAAGTGAATGGGTTTAGACATGAACTCAAATGGACCAAGGCTTGAGGACCACGAAATTTGTAAGGCATGATTGCCAAATTAGTCTTTTCATTTTTAGATTAGGAGTAGGGTTTCCTTGTTTCTCTAGGGTTTCCTTTTTTTGTATTGTAGCCACACTATTCACTAGCACTGTTCACCGACACTGTTCACCGTACTATTCATTACCTATTTAAGAAAGTTGTATCCCATGAGGAAGAACACATTACTTTGATTCATAAAATTGTGAGAATTCTCTCTTTAGTTCTTTAGAGAACTTTTCCTGAACTTATCAAGAGTTTCTTGTGGCGTTCAAACTTATATCTTCGGTTCGTGATTCATTATAATCATTGGGTCAAAATCATTATACCATTGTTTCGCGTTTTGTTCATAAACGTTGGGTCAAGGTAATCTATCTTTTAATTTCTGTATTTTTAGCTCGTTCAAAATCTGATTTAGTTTCGATCTTCGCGAAGAAACCCTAAGTTGGTTTCGGGTCTCACTAATCCTTGGTGAGGTTCGCATCGTTTGGTAATCAGAGTAAGGTCTAAATCAAGTTTCATCTATCCTTATTCTTTTTCGTTCATTCATATCTATTCTTTCATAAAAAAAATTTCTTGACCAAATTATATCACCAGATCTATTGCGGTTTTTTTTCTTTTTGTTCAAATTAAAATCTGCTCCAATCTTGAAAAACAAAAACGTGGTGCATCTTTGTTCTTATCATATTTTTCGTTTAAATATTCTGCTTCTTCAAATCTCGATTTAAAGTTGCTACTTTTCAAAAAAAAAAAAAAAAAAAACAGAAGAGAAAAAAAAACAGAAGAGAAAATTCAGCAGCCCCCTCAAACAAAAATTGAGAATTATTTCTTCTTGTTCTATTCCATAAACTTTTCTTTGTGCTCTTCTTGTTTCCTTTGTTTCGTTCCTACAATCTCATTCTTAGTGAATCAAATTGTTGAGTTTAGATTGTCACAAGGAAATTTCTGATTGAGATTGGTTAAGTTCAATAAAGAAGAGGGAACTAAAGAGTGGAAAAAAGGCAAGAGAGTGTGAGCTTATAAGAGGGTAAAAGCCGAAATTGAGTGATACACGAGTGGTGTGACATAGTTTGAGTGTAAACACGTGAGGGAGTGTTTGTGAGGTTTGCTAACTTTGTTTTGCAGGTTACTAAACATGTCTCGGGAAACAAACAAAGGCTCGTCCGATGAAGCACATGAAAGGATGGACATAATGGACGCAAAAGTTTTCTACATGGCCTTAGAGCAAAAGTTTCAGTAGTTGAACTTGCGGTTTGATGAAGTGCATGAGCGACTTGACAAAGTTGAGTCTAGCGCACAAAAGGGGCAGCCACCGAGAGCTCCTAATGTGCAACGAAGAGAGAGGAATCAGCCTCGGTTCGAGTATGAAGATGATTATGCGGATGACCTAGATGAAGACGATCGTGCTTCTAATACAAGCTTGGGCAGATTTGGGAGTGGACGTGGGAATAGAGGAGATAGACATGGGGAGCGGACTGATAATAACTTGGGAAGCATCAAGGTGAATATACCCTCATTCCAAGGGAAAAATTGATGCGAACCTCACCAAGGATTAGTGAGACCCGAAACCAACTTAGGGTTTCTTCGCGAAGATCGAAACTAAATCAAATTTTTGAACGAGCTAAAAATACAGAAATTGAAAGATAGATTACCTTGACCCAATGTTTATGAACGAAACGCGAACCAATGGTATAATGATCTTGACCCAATGATTATAATGAATCACGAATCAAAGATATAAGTTTGAACGCCACAAGAAACTCTTGATAAGTTCAAGAAAAGTTCTCTGAAGAACTAAAGAGAAAACTCTCACAATTTTTATTAATCAAAGTAAATGTGAAATTCTTATGTCTATAAATCCCCTTAAATAGGTGGCCAAGGGAATAAGAAAAGAAACCCTAATACACTTTGAAGTTCGTGGGTCTACATAGAGGAAAAAGGAAACCCTAAAATCTAATTGCTAAATAAAGAATAAGGAAGCTTCCTAATTTGCCTTACATTCCTAGTTGGAAAAGGAAATGATTTACTTGGCAATCAAGCTTACAAATCAGCCTAAAAATAATTAAAAGACTTAAAATAATAAAATAAATATGATAAGAATTTCGTGGTCCACATGACTTAGCCCATTTGAGTTCATGTCTAAGCCCATTCGCTTGCTTTGATGAGATAGATTTGGCCTTGATTGTCCGATAATGATGAGAATCAACGAGCACCATCAGAGGATCAGTTACATGTTCCAGTTAGGCCTATTACTAGGGAAAGATCCAAGAAAAATCAAAGTAGTACTTAATGGGCTAATTCAAGAGACTTGGCCCATTTGAGTTCATGTCTAAGCCCATTCGCTTGCTTTGATGAGATAGATTTGGCCTTGATTGTCCGATGGGCCTAATTTGGCCTTAACTATTGTAGACATGGACCAAATCTCTTGAATTAGCCCGTTAAGTACTACTTTGATTTTTCTTGGATCTTTCCCTAGTAATAGGCCTAACTGGAACATGTAACTGATCCTCTGATGGTGCTCGTTGATTCTCATCATCCCCCCTCTCTTCAAAATGATTCGTCCTCGAATCTTTACCAGAGTGTTGTTAATAGTTCGGAAATTGTCAAACATTCGCCAAGTCCCATCCTTCCTAAGCACAAGTAGCACTGGTACCGCGCATGGACTCTTGCCTTATCGTATGTGTCCTTTGGCCATCAACTCCTCAACTTGCCTTTGAAGTTCCTTTGTCTCCTCCGAATTATGCCTATTGGCTACTGGTTGGTCAAGAATCATTGCGCAGGGTACAAAATCGATTTGATTCCCAATCCCTCTATAAGGTAGAAAATCGCTATGCACATCATTAGAAAACATGTCCTTATATTCCGCAACATATAAACTACAACACTAGGCAAAGATTTGTTAATTTCGTTAGTGGTAAAACAAGCCTCTTTGTACAAGAGTACAAATATAGGTTGATTTGTATAAAAATCCATATTGACATCACTCACCTTAGCATAAAAACTCACTTGTTTTTCCATTTTTCTCTCATTTTTTTCACTCTCTTTTTCTTTTTCACTCTCATCTTTCTCATCTTTTTTTGAACTCTCGGTCTCACAAGTTTTTTTCAACTCATTCTCTCTTTTCAATTTCATTTGATCCTCATTTCCCCTTTGTTGTTCCATGTCATCCTCTGTGACTTGCGCACTTAGAGCATGCCAATCAACAAGTAACTCACCCTCCACCAAGTACTCCACATCACCGTCACAAGCATCCCTATACGGTAGCATTTGGTCATTATCACTCTCGCTGTCGGTTTCCATCTCTCACTTAACATATGCTTTGTTAACATTGGGCAAATTGTCTCTCCTTTTTCGTGGTTCGATTGTGGACTTTGAAACAGCCCTTTCGTCTATTCTCCTATTCGGTCTCCATGAAGTAGAAGATCCCGGGTTTTGAAATAACCGAGTTCCCTTCCTTTTAAGTTGTCGTTCCACCTTTATTGCCATGTGCACCATGTCCTCCAACTCCACATAATGTTGCAACTTCACCACGTTGGCAATCTCCCGATTCAGCCCATTCAAGAACCTTGCCATTGTTGCTTCTCTATCTTTCTCGACATTAGCCTGGATCATAGCGATCTCCATGTCCTTGTAGTAATCATCCACGCTCCGATAGTCTTGAGTAAGACTTTGTAACTTCTGGTACAAATCCCTATAGTAGTGACTAGGGACAAATCTTCTCCTCATTATGGCCTTTATTTCAGCCCACGTCTCAATAGGCCTCTCATGGTTTTGCCTTCTGTTCATCACAAGTTGATCCCACCATATTATAGCATAATCAACAAATGCAATTACAACGAGTTTTACCTTTATATGCTCCGAGTAGTTGCAACACTCAAAGTTTAATTCCATCTTCTTCTCCCACTCCAAGTACGCTTTAGGGTCGTTCTTCCCTTAGAACGATGGAATCTTCATCTTGATGCTTCCAAAGTTATTATCGATTTGCTCTCCATATCTATCTTCTCTATTGCCATATCTATGGCCAAATCTGCCCAAGCTCGCATTAGAGATGAGATCATCTTCATCTTGGTCATCCCCATCATAATCTACATATTCATACCGAGGCAGATTCCTCTCTCGCCGTTGTACATTAGGAGCTTTAGGTGGTTGCCGTGAACTAGACTCGGCTTTGTAGAAAACTTTGACATCCACGACGTCCATCCTTTCCGGTTCTTCATTAGATGAGCCTTTGTTTGTTTCTCGAGACATGTTTAGTAACCTACAAAACAAAGTTAGCAAACCTCACAAACACTCCCTCACGTGTTTGCACTCAAACTATGTCACTCCACTCGTGTATCACTCAAATTCGGCTTTTACCCTCTTATAAGCTCACACTCTCTTGCCTTTTTTCACTCTTTAGTTCCCTCTTTTAGTTCTTTATTGAACTTAATCAATCTCAATCAGAAATTTCCTTGTAGCAATCCAAACTCAACAATTTGATTAACTAAGAATGAGATTTTAGGAACGAAACAAAGGGAACAAAAATAGCACAAAGAAAAGTTTATAGAGTAGAACAAGAATAAATTATTCTCAATTTTTGTTGGGGGGGGGGGGGCTGCTGAATTTTCTCAATTTTTTTTTATTTTTTATTTTTGTTTCTGTTTTTTTTTTCTTTTCTTTTCTTTTTTCTTTTTTTTTTTGAAAACCAGCAACTTTAAATTGAGACTGGAAGAAGCACAATATTTAAACGAAAAATATGATCAGAACAAAGATGCACTGCATTTTGTTTTTCAAGATTGGACCAGATTTGAATTAGAACGAAAAGAAAAAAAAACACAATAGATCTGATTGGTCAAGAAAAAAAAATTATGAAGAAATAGATAAGAAAGAACGAAAAAGAAAAAGGATAGATGAAACCTGATTTAGACCTTGCTCTGATTACCAAATGATGCGAACCTCACCAAGGATTAGTGAGACCCGAAACCAACTTAGGGTTTCTTCGCGAAGATCGAAACTAAATCAGATTTTTGAACGAGCTAAAAATACAGAAATTGAAAGATAGATTACCTTGACCCAACGTTTATGAACGAAACGCGAACCAATGGTATAATGATCTTGACCCAATGATTATAATGAATCACGAATCAAAGATATAAGTTTGAACGCCACAAGAAACTCTTGATAAGTTCAAGAAAAGTTCTCTGAAGAAACTAAAGAGAAAACTCTCACAATTTTTATTAATCAAAGTAAATGTGAAATTCATAGGTCTACAAAGCCCCTTAAATAGGTGGCCAAGAGAATAAGAAAAGAAACCCTAATACACTTTGAAATTCGTGGGTCTACATGGAGGAAAAAGGAAACCCTAAAATCTAATTGCTAAATAAAGAATAAGGAAGCTTCCTAATTTGCCTTACATTCCTAGTTGGAAAAGGAAATGATTTACTTGACAATCAAGCTTACAAATCAGCCTAAAAATAATTAAAAGACTTAAAATAATAAAATAAATATGATAAGAATTTCGTGGTCCACATGACTTGGCCCATTTGAGTTCATGTCTAAGCCCATTCACTTGCTTTGATGAGATAGATTTGGCCTTGATTGTCCGATGGGCCTAATTTGGCCTTAACTATTGTAGACATAGGCCAAGTCTCTTGAATTAGCCCATTAAGTACTACTTTGATTTTTCTTGGATCTTTCCCTAGTAATAGGCCTAACTGGAACATGTAACTGATCCTCTGATGGTGCTCGTTGATTCTCATCAAAAATGATCCTAAAGCATACTTTGACTGGGATAAGAAGGTGGAGTTGATCTTTGAGTGCCACAACTACTCCGAGGAGAAAAAGGTAAAACTCACTGTGATTGAGTTTATTGACTATGCTATAATATGGTGGGATCAACTTGTGATAAACAGGAGAAAGAACCATGGGAGGCCTATCGTGACGTGGGCAGAAATGAAGGCCATCATGAGGAGGCGGTTTGTCCCTAGTCACTACTATAGGGACTTGTATCAGAAAGTACAAAGCCTTACGCTAGGCTATCAGAGCGTGGATGATTACTACAAGGAGATGGAGGTCGCTATAATCCGAGCTAATGTCAAGGAGGATAGAGAAGCTACCATGGCAAGGTTCTTGAATGGGCTGAATCGGGACATTGCCAACATGGTGGAGTTGGAGGACATGGTTCACATGGCCATAAAAGTGGAACGACAGCTTAAAAGGAAAGGAACTCGGTCATTTCAAAATTCAAGTTCCTCTAATTCATGGAGGCCGAATAGGAGGAAAGACGAAGGGGCTGTTTTTAAAGTCCAAAACTGAACCCCCCAAAAGGAGAGATGATGTTCCCATTGCCAACAAAGGTAAAACCGAAACCCAAACTCGTAACCGTGATATTAAATATTTTCGTTGTTTGGGAGTAGGTCACATAGCCTCACAATGCCCAAATAAGAGGACCATGATTGCACGTGTTGATGGAGAGGTGGAAACCGAAAGTGAGAGTGATGATGACTAGATGCCACAACTTGAGGATGCTTGTGATGATGATGTGGAGTACCCGGTGGAGGGAGAGTCTCTTGTGGCAAGGCGTGCTCTAAGTGCCCAAGTTGCGGAGGATGACATGGAACAACAAAGGGAGAATATATTTCATACTAGATGCCACGTCAACAACAAGGTATGTAGTATGATCATTAATGGGGGAAGTTGCACTAATGTGGCTAGCACAACTTTAGTAGAGAAACTGAATTTACATACCTTGAAACACTCTAGACCTTATAAATTGCAGTGGTTGAATGATTGTGGGGAGGTTCGGGTAAATAAACAAGTGTTAGTTTCCTTTTTGATTGGGAAGTATAAGGATGAAGTACTTTGTGATGTTGTTCCAATGCATGCGGGTCACATATTGTTGGGCAGGCCATGGCAATTTGGTAGGAAGGTTATTCATGACCGGTTCAAGAATAGGCACTCATTCGTCAAAGACAATAAAACCATTACTCTTGTGCCGTTGACTCCAAAACAAGTGTATGAGGATCAAATGAAATTGAAAAGAGAGAATGAGTTGAAAAAAACTTGTGAGACCGAGAGTTCAAAAAAAAAGATGAGAAAAAAGAGAGTGGAAACATAAAAGAGAGTGAAAAGGAAAAATTAAGTGGAAAAAAATGACAGAAAAACAGAGAAACAAGTGAGCTTTTATGCTAAGGCGAGTGATATCAAGGGTGCTTTGTATGCAAACCGACCTATATTTGTACTATTGTACAAAGAGGCGTGTTTTAGTGCTAACGAATTTGACTAATCTTTGCCTAGTGTTGTTGTTTCTTCGTTGTAGGTATTTGAGGACGTGTTCCCTAACGATGTGCCTAGTGGATTGCCACCTATTCGAGACATTAAGCATCAAATTGACTTTGTGCCGGGTGCAACAATTCCTAACCGACCAGCCTATAGGAGTAATCCAGAGGAGATGAAGGAACTTCAAAGGCAAGTGGAGGAGTTTCTAGCCAAGGGACACATAAGAGAGAGCATGAGTCCGTGCGCAGTACCAGTACTACCTGTGCCTAAGAAGGATGGAACTTGGCATATGTGTCTTGATTTCCGAGCTATTAACAACATTATGGTAAAGTATCGACACCCCATTCCTAGGCTAGATGACATGTTAGATGAGTTGCATGGGTCATGTATTTTCACTAAAAATGATTTGAAAAGTGGGTATCACCAAATTAGGATAAAAAAAGGTGATGAATAGAAAACTGCCTTTAAAACTAAATATGGATTGTATGAGTGGTTGGTAATGCCTTTTGGGCTAACTAATGCACCAAGTACATTTATGAGGTTAATGAATCATGCATTGCGTGTGTTTATAGGCAAGTTTGTTGTGGTCTATTTGATGATATTTTGGTGTATAGTAAGAGCTTAGATGAGCATATTGACCATTTGCATTGTGTGCTTGATGTTCTGAGAAAAGAAAAATTATATGCAAATTTAAAGAAATGTTCTTTTTGCTTGGACAAAGTTGTGTTTCTTGGCTACGTTGTTAGTTTGGAAGGGATTGCAGTGGATGAGGAAAAGGTGAAGGCTATCAAAGAATGGCCCAAACCTAAGTCAATAACGGAGGTAAAAAGTTTTCATGGTTTGGCTAGTTTTTATCGTCGATTTGTTAAAGATTTAGGTACACTAGCCGCACCACCCACTGAAATTGTCAAAAAATCCGTGGGTTTTTAATGGGGTATGGAGCAAGAGCATGCATTTAATGAGATTAAAGAACGGTTATGTGGTGCTTCTTTATTTGCATTACCTAATTTTTCTAAAACTTTTGAGATTGAGTGTGATGCTTCAGGAATAGGCATTTGAGCTGTTTTGATGCAGGAAAATCGGCCAATAGCATACTTTAACAAAAAGCTAAATGGTCCAGCATTGAATTACCCAACATATAATAAGGAGCTTTTTGCGTTGGTGAGAGCATTGGAGACTTGGCAACATTACCTGTGGCCGAGAGAGTTTGTCATACATACCGATCATGAGTCCTTGAAGCACTTGAAGGTACAAAGTAAGTTAAATAGAAGGCATGCCAAGTGGATGGAATTCATTGAAACCTTCCCTTATGTAATCAAATACAAACAAGGTAAGGAAAATATTGTGACTGATGCACTCTCTAGAAGGTACGCCCTTGTCTCTACATTAAATGCAAAGCTACTGGGGTTTGAAAATGTTAAAGAATTGTATGCTAATGATGATGATTTTGCTAGTGCGTTTGGTGCATGTGAGAAGACAACGTTTGGTAAGTTCTATAAACTAGATGGGTACTTGTTTAGAGAAAATAGACTTTGCGTGCCTAATAGTTCTATGCGTGAGTTACTCGTGCGTGAAGCACATGGGGGTGGTTTGATGGGTCATTTTGGTGTGAGAAAGACTTTAGACGTGTTACATGAATACTTCTTTTGGCCAAAGATAAAACGTGATGTGGAGAGAGTTTGTGCTAGGTGTGTTACGTGTAGGCAAGCCAAATCTAGAGTCTTACCACATGGATTATACACTCCCTTGCCTGTACCTAGTACGCCTTGGATGGATATTTCCATGGGCTTTGTTTTAAGCTTGCCTAGGTTAAGGAAAGGTAGGGATTCGATTTTTGTGGTTGTTGATAGGTTCTCTAAGATGGCACATTTCATATCTTGTAATAAAACTGATGATGCGACCCACGTCGCTGATTTGTTCTTTAGAGAGATCATACGTCTCCATGGTGTTCCTAAGAGTATTGTATCCGATCGTGCTGTTAAGTTCCTCAACTATTTTTGGAAAGTCTTGTGGGGAAAGATGGGAACTAAATTATTGTTCTCAACTACTTGTCACCCCCAAACGGATGGACAAACCGAGGTAGTAAATCGAACTTTATCTACTTTGTTGCATACTATAATTCAAAAGAACTTGAAAAATTGGGAGGATTATTTGCCGTTCATTGAATTTTCTTATAATCGGAGTGTTCATTCTACTACTGATTTTTCACCATTTGAAATTGTTTATGGTTTTAATCCACTAACTCCTTTGGATTTGTTGCCTTTGCCAGTCAATGAAAGGGCTAGTTTGGATGGACAAAAGAAGGCTGAGATGGTGAAGAAACTCCATGAAAGTGTACGACAACACATAGAGAAGAAAAATGAGCAATATGCAAAGAAAGTAAATAAGGGCCGTAGACGAGTCATCTTTAAACCGGGTGATTGGGTTTGGGTGCATATGAGAAAAGAAAGATTTCCAGCCCATAGGCGGACCAAGCTTCATCCTAGAGGGGATGGTCTATTTCAAGTCATTCAGAGGATCAATGATAATGCGTACAAGTTGGATCTTCCAGGTGAGTATAACGTTAGTGCTACATTTAATGTTTCTGATCTTTCTCCATTTGATGTAAGTGAAGATTCGAGGTCGAATCCTTTTGAAGAAATGGGGGATGATGAGAACCAACAAGCATCATCAAAGGACACATTGCATGTCCCGATTGGGCCCATTACTAGGGCAAGATCCAAGAAGATCAAAGAAGCGCTTAATGGGCTAATTCAAGAGCTTTCGGCTGAATCGAAAACAATAAAGCCCAAATTAGGCCCAAATGACGATCAAAACTTAATCCATCTTATCAAAGCAAATGAATGGGTTTAGACATGAACTCAAATGGACCAAGGCCTGAGGACCATGAAATTCTCAGCATATTTTTTTTTTTTTTTTATTTGTATTTTAATTATAATTTAGGTTATTTATTTGATAATTTGTAAGGCATGATTGCCAAATTATCATTTTTCCTTTTTAGATTAGGAGTAGGGTTTCCTTGTTTCTCTAGGGTTTTTTTTTTTTTTTAATTGTAGCAGCATTATTCACGAGCACTGTTCACCAACACTGTTCACCACACTATTTATTACCTATTTAAGAAAGTTGTATCCCATGAGGAAGAACATATTACTTTGAATAATAAAATTGTGAGAGTTTTCTCTTTAGTTCTTCAGAAAACTTTTCCTGAACTTATCAAGAGTTTCTTGGGGCGTTCAAACTTATATCTTTGGTTCATGATTCATTATAATCATTGGGTCAAGAGCATTATACCATTGGTTCGCGTTTCGTTCATAAACGTTGGGTCAGGGTAATCTATCTTTCAATTTCTGTATTTTTAACTCATTCAAAATCTGATTTAGTTTCGATCTTCGTGAAGAAACCCTAAGTTGGTTTCGGGTCTCACTAATCCTTGGTGAGGTTCGCATCACTTGATCTTTTAGGGCCTTTTAATTGGCGTTTTGCCCAGAAAGCAGTTTCTACCGTAAAAATGGTCTTTTTTTGTCCGAAATCGATCATTTGATTTTTTAGGTCAATATTAGCCTTTTTGAGTATTTCGGGAGCGTTTTGCTCTGTAGTCTGTTTCCACAAGAAAAAAAAAATTGTGTTTTTCGTCCGAAATGGACACAGTTGACTTTTTAGGTCAAACTTGGTCTTTTTGGGCCTTTAGTGGGCGTTTTTCTCTAAATGTTGTTTCCACCCAAAAAAAATGGTATTTTTCGTCTAAACAAACACAGTTGAATTTCGAAGTCAAACTTGGTCTTTTTGGACAGTTTGGGGTCATTTTCCTTAGAAGGCCGTTTTTACACAAAATAAAAAAGTAGTATTTTTCGTCCAAATCAAACACAGTTGAATTATCTGGTCAAACTTGGTCTTTTTGGGTATTTTGGGGGTGTTTTGCACAGATGGTCGTTTCTACCCAAACAAGTGGTAATTTTTGTCCTAAACGGACACAATTCAATTTTCAGGTCAAATTTGGTCTTTCCGGGCATTTTGGAAAAATTTTGCACAGAGGTCTGTTTCAGCTCAAACAAGAAGTATTTTTCATCCAAAATGGTTGCATTTTATTTTTTAGGTCGAACTTGGTCTTCTTTTACCTTAAGTGGGTGTTTTGCTCAAAATGTTGTCTCCACCCAAATAAGCGGTATTTTTCGTCCAAACGGACAAAGTTGAATTTTCTGGTCAAACTTAGTCTTTTGGGGGCATTTTATGTTGAAGGCCGTTTCCACCCAAAAAAGTTTTATTTTTCGTCCAAAATAGATATTGTTGAAGTATCTGGTTGAACTTGGTCTTTTTGGGCATTTTGGAGGCGTTTTGCATAGAGGGTCGTTTCCACCTAAACAAGTGGTATTTTTTGTGCTAAACGGACACAGTTCAATTTTTCAGCCAAATTTTGTCTTTTTGTGTCTTTTTGGGGCGTTTTGCTCAGAGGGCCATTTCCACCATAACAGTGGTATTTTTCGTCCGGAATGGATGCATTTGATTTTTTAGGTCCATATTGGCCTTTTTGGGCATTTTGGGAGCATGTGGGTCTATGTCTGGTTCTACTAAAATACAACGTATTTTTCGTCCGAAATAGACACAGTTGAATTTTTTGGTCAAACTTGGTTTTTTTGGCCTTTAGTGGACGTTTTTCTCAGAATGTTTTTTTCCACCCAAACAAGTGGTATTTTTCGTCCAAAACGGATGCAATTGAATTTTCGGGTAAAACTTGGTCTTCTTGTGCATTTTGGGGTCGTTTTGCATAGAAAGCCGTTTCCACCCAAAAAAATGGTACTTTTCGTCTAAAACAGACACAATTGAATTTTCGGGTCAAACTTAGTCTTTCTGGGCATTTTGGGGGAGTATTGCATAGAAGGCCGTTTCTACCCCAAAAAATTGGTATTTTCCGTCTGAAATAGACAGTTGAAATATCTGGTCGAACTTGTTTTTTTTGGGCATTTTGGGGACGTTTAGCACAAAGGGTCGTTTCCACCCAAACAAGTAGTATTTTTTTCCCTAAACGGACACAGTTCAATTTTCGGCCAAACTTTGTCTTTTTGGGTCTTTTTGTTCTTTTTGGGCGTTTTAGTTAAACTATGTCATTTTGGGCCTTGTGTGAGCGTTTTGCTCAGAATGTTGTTTCCACCCAAACGATTGGTATTTTCTATCCGAACAAACACAGTTGAATTTTCGGTTCAAAATTGGTGTTTTTGGGCATTTTGGGGGCGTTTTGCTTAGAAGGCCGTTTCCACCTAAAAAAGTGGTATTTTTCGTCCGAAAAAGACAGTTGAATTATCTGGTCGAACTTGGTCTTTTTGGGCATTTTGCACAGAAGGTCGTTTTTACGCAAACAAGTGGTAATTTTTTTCTTAAACAGACACAGTTCAATTTTCAAGTCAAATTTCGTCTTTTTGGGCATTCGGGGAAAATTTCACGTAGAGGGTCGTTTCAGCCTAAACAAGTAGTATTTTTCGTCCAAAATGGATGCATTTAATTTTTTAGGTCAATATTGGCCTTTTTGGGAATTTTGGGAGCGTTTCGCTCTGTAGGCTGTTTCCACAAAAAAAATGGTATTTGTCGTCTGAAACAGACACAAATGACTTTTTAGGTCAAACTTGGTATTTTTTGGCCTTTAGTTGGCATTTTGCTCGGAATGTTGTTTCCACCGAAACAAGTTGTATTTTTCGTCCGAAATGGACACAGTTGAATTTTCGGGTCAAACTTGCTCTTCTTGGGCATTTGAGTGTTGTTTTGCATGGAAGACTCCACCCAAAAAAAATGATATTTTTCGTCCGAAACAGACACAGTTGAATTATCTGGTCGAATTTGGTCTTTGTGGGCGTTTTAGAGGCATTGTGCACAGAAGGTCGTTTCCACCGAAACAAGTGGTATTTTTTGTCCTAAACGGATACAGTTCAATTTCCGGCCAAACTTTGTCTTTTTGGGTCTTTTTGTTCTTTTTGGGCATTTTGGTGAAACTATGTCTTTTTGGGCCTTGTGTGAGCGTTTTGCTCAGAATGTTGTTTCTACCCAAACGATTGGTATTTTCTATCCAAACACACACAGTTGAATTTTCGGTTCAACCACTTTTTGGGCATTTTGTGGGCGTTTTGCTTAGAAGGCCGTTTCTACCCAAAAAAAGTGGTATTTTTCGTTTGAAAGAGACACAGTTGAATTATCTGGTCGAACTTGATCTTTTTGGGCAATTTGGGGGCGTTTTGCACAGAGGGTCGTTTCTACCCAAACAAGTGGTAATTTTTTTCCTAAATGGACACAGTTCAATTTTCAGGTCAAATTTCGTCTTTTTGGGCATTTTGGAATTTTTTTTGCATAGAGGGTCGTTTCAGCCCAAACAAGTGGTATTTTTCGTCCAAAATGGATGCATTTAATTTTTTAGGTCAAACTTGGTCTTTTTTTGGCTTAAGTGGGCGTTTTGCTCAGAATGTTGTTTTTACTCAAACAAGTGGTATTTTTCGTCCAAACGGACAAAGTTGAATTTTCTGGTCAAACTTGGTCTTTTTGGGCATTTTGGGGGCGTTTTGCACAGAGGGTCGTTTCCACCTAAACAACTTGTATTTTTTGTCCTAAACGGACACAGTTCAATTTTTCTGCCAAACATGGTCTATTTGGGCCTTTTCGGGGCATTTTCCTTAGAGGACCGTTTTCCCCCCCGCCAAAAAGTGAATTTTTTCATCCAAAAGGGACACATTTCATTTTTTTGGTCACACTTCGTCTTTTTGGGCCTTCAGTGGGCGTTTTGCTCAGAATGTTGTTTCCACCCAAATAAGTGGTTTTTTTATCCGAACGGACGCAGTTGAATTTTAGGACAAAATTTGTCTTTTTTGGCATTTTTAGAGCATTTTACACATAGGGTCGTTTCAACCCAAACAATTGATTTTTTTTTTCATCCGAAACGGACGCAGTTGAATTTTCTTGTCAAGATTGATCTTTTGGGTCCATTTTGTTAGCGTTTTGCTCAGAAAACCGTTTCCACCGTAAAAGTGGCCATTTTCGTCCGAAATGGATGCATTTAATTTTTTAGGTCAATATTGGCCTTTTTGGGCATTTTTGGGAGCGTTTGGCTCTGTAGTTTGTTTCCACAAAAAAAAATGGTATTTGTCATCCGAAATGGACACAATTGACTTTTTAGGTCAAACTTGGTCTTTTTTGGACTTTAGTGGGCATTTTGCTTGGAATGTTGTTTCCAGCCAAACAAGTGGTATTTTTCGTCCGAAATGGACATAGTTGAATTTTCTGGTCAAACTTGCTCTTCTTGGGCATTTTAGTGTTGTTTTGCATGGAAGACCGTTTCCACCCAAAAAAAGTGGTATTTTTCGTCCGAAACAGACACAATTGAATTATGTGGTCAAACTTGGTCTTTGTGGGTGTTTTAGAGGCGTTGTGCATAGAGGGTCGTTTTCACCGAAACAAGTGGTATTTTTTGTCCTAAACGGACACAGTTTAATTTCCGGCCAAACTTTATCTTTTTGGGTCTTTTTGTTCTTTTTGGGCATTTTGGTGAAACTATGTCTTTTCGGGCCTTGTGTGAGCGTTTTGCTCAGAAAGTTGTTTCCACCCAAACGATTGGTATTTTCCGTCCAAACGAACACAGATGAATTTTCGGTTCAAGCTTGGTCTTTTTGGGCATTTTGTGGGCGTTTTGTTTAGAAGGCCATTTCTACATAAAAAAAAAAAGTGATATTTTTTGTCCGAAAGAGATACAGTTGAATTATCTGGTCAAACTTGGTCTTTTTGGGCATTTTGGGGCGTTTTGCAAAGAGGGTCGTTTCTACCCAAACAAGTGATAATTTTTTTCCTAAACGGACACAGTTCAATTTTCAGGTAAAATTTTGTCTTTTTGGGCATTTTGGAAAAATTTTGCATAGAGGGTCGTTTTAGTCCAAACAAGTGGTATTTTTTGTCCAAAATGGATGCATTTGATTTTTTAGGTCAAACTTGGTCTTTTTTGCCCTTAAGTGGGCATTTTGCTCTGAATGTTGTGATGCGAACCTCACCAAAGGATTAGTGAGACCCGAAACCAACTTAGGGTTTCTTCGCGAAGATCGAAACTAAATCAGATTTTGAACGAGCTAAAAATACAGAAATTGAAAGATAGATTACCTTGACCCGACGTTTATGAACGAAACGCGAACCAATGGTATAATGATCTTGACCCAATGATTATAATGAATCACAAATCAAAGATATAAGTTTGAACACCACAAGAAACTCTTGATAAGTTCAGAAAAAGTTCTCTGAAGAACTAAAGAGAAAACTCTCACAATTTTTATTAATCAAAGTAATGTGAAATTCGTGGGTCTACAAAGCCCCTTATATAGGTGGCCAAGAGAATAAGAAAAGAAACCCTAATACACTTTTGAAATTCGTGGGTCTACATGGAGGGAAAAGGAAACCCTAAAATCTAATTGCTAATAAAGAATAAGAAAGCTTCCTAATTTGCCTTACATTCCTAGTTGGAAAAGGAAATGATTTACTTGGCAATCAAGCTTACAAATCAGCCTAAAATAATTAAAAGACTTAAAATAATAAAATAAATATGATAGAAATTTCGTGGTCCACAAGCCTTGGTCCATTTGAGTTCATGTTTAAACCCATTCACTTGCTTTGATGAGATGGATTAGGCCTTGATCGTCATTTGGGCCTATTTTGGGCTTTATTGTTTTTGATTCAGCCGAAAGCTCTTGAATTAACCCATTAAGCGCTTCTTTGATCTTCTTGGATCTTGCCCTAGTAATGGGCCCAACCGGGACATGCAATGTGTCCTTTGATGTTGCTTGTTGGTTCTCATCATCCCCCCTCTCTTCAAAAGGATTCGACCTCGAATCTTCACCTACATCAAAAGGAGAAAGATCAGAGACATTAAATGTAGCACTAACGTTATACTCACCTGGAAGATCCAACTTGTACGCATTATCATTGATCCTCTGAAGGACTTGAAATGGACCATCCCCTCTAGGATGTAGCTTGGTTCGCCTATGGGCTGGAAATTTTTCTTTTCTCATATGCACCCAAACCCAATCACCAGGTTCAAAGATGACTCGTCTACGGCCCTTATTTGCTTTCTTTGCATATTGCTCATTTTTCTTCTCTATGTGTTGTCGTACACTTTCATGGAGTTTTTTCACCATCTCAGCCTTCTTTTGGCCATCCAAACTAGCCCTTTCATTAACTGGAAAAGGCAACAAATCCAAAGGAGTTAGTGGATTAAAACCATAAACAATCTCAAATGGTGAAAAATCAGTAGTAGAATGAACACTCCGATTATAAGCAAATTCAATGAACGGCAAACAATCCTCCCAAATTTTCAAGTTATTTTGAATTATAGTACGCAACAAAGTAGATAAAGTTCGATTTACTACCTCGGTTTGTCCATCCGTTTGGGGGTGACAAGTAGTTGAGAACAATAATTTAGTTCCCATCTTTCCCCACAAGACTTTCCAAAAATAGCTGAGGAACTTAACATCACGATCAGATACAATACTCTTAGGAACACCATGGAGATGTACTATCTCTCTAAAGAACAAATCAGCGACGTGGGTCGCATCATCAGTTTTATTGCAAGATATGAAATGTGCCATTTTAGAGAACCTATCAACAACCACAAAAATCGAATCCCTACCTTTCCTTGACCTAGGCAAGCCTAAAACAAAGTCCATAGAAATATCCTTCCAAGGCGCACTAGGTACAGGCAAGGGAGTGTATAATCCATGTGGTAAGACTCTAGATTTGGCTTGCCTACACGTAACACACCTAGCACAAACTCTCTCCACATCACGTTTCATCTTTGGCCAAAAGAAGTGTTCATGTAACACGTCTAAAGTCTTTCTCACACCAAAATGACCCATCAAACCACCCCCATGTGCTTCACGCACGAGTAACTCACGCATAGAACTATTAGGCACGCAAAGTCTATTTTCTCTAAACAAATACCTATCTAGTCTATAGAACTTATCAAACGCTGTCTTCTTACATGCACCAAACGCACTAGCAAAATCATCATCATTAGCATACAATTATTTAACATATTCAAACCCCAGTAGCTTTGCATTTAATGTAGAGACAAGGGCGTACCTTCTGGAGAGTGCATCAGCCACAATATTTTCCTTACCTTGTTTGTATTTGATTACATAAGGGAAGGTTTCAATGAATTCCATCCACTTGGCATGCCTTCTATTTAACTTACTTTGTCCCTTCAAGTGCTTCAAGGACTCATGATCGGTATGTATGACAAATGATGCGAACCTCACCAAGAATTAGTGAGACCCAAAACCAATTTATGGTGTTTTTGCTAGGATCGATCTAAAATCTGGATTTATAAATGAAAAGAAAGAAAGGAAGAACACAAAAATACAGAATGTTTGATAGAAACCTTGACCCAACGTTTATGAATGAAACGCGAACCAAAGGTATAAAATAACAAACCTCGACCCAAAGATTATAATGGAATCACGAACCGAAATTATAGAGTTTGAACGCCACAAGAAATTCTTGATAAGTTCAAAGAAAAGTTCTATGAAGAACTCAAGAGAAAACTCTCTCAATCTGATATATTATTCAAGTAATGTGTTTTTCCCATGGAATACAACTCTCTTAAATAGGCAACCAACACAAAGGAGAGCCTAGGCTAGTGGGTGGTCAAGCACACCCTACCTTACATAGGGGGCGGTCTTTCACACCTAGGGTTGTCCTTTTCACACAATAAGTCTTCAACTTTAGCACACCCTACTATAGATAGTGGGTGGCCTTTCACACCTAGGGGGAGGCTACAAGAACAAAAGTCCTAGATGCCTTTCAAACTTATTACAATATCAATACTAGAAAATAAAAATACTAATTAGCATTGATGTCTTACAAAATGATATAAACTAAAATAAATAAGTAGAATTTCGTGGGTCTCATGTTTTGGCCCATTTAAGTTCATGACTAAGCCCATTTGCTTGCCTTTATGAGATGGATTAGGCCTTGATTTCCATTTGGGCCTAACTTGGGCATTATGACTTTAGATTCAGCCCATATATCTTGAATTAGCCCATTAAGTGCTTCTTTGATCTTCTTGGATCTTGCCCTCGTAATAGGCCCAATTGGAACATGCAGCGGATCCTTTGTTGGTGCACGTTGGTTCTCATCATCCCTCCTCTCTTCAAAAGGATTCGACCTCGAATCGTCTCCTACATCAAACGGAGAAAGATCAGAAACATTAAATGTTGCACTAACCTTATACTCACCTAGAAGATCCAGCTTGTATGCATTATCATTTATCCTCTCAAGGACTTGAAATGGACCATCCCCTCTTGGATGTAGCTTGGACCGCCTATGGACTGGAAAT
>CM028329.1:19134409-19161909 GCA_016647705.1 Eucommia ulmoides | reverse complement strand
AGATTTTAGGAACGAAACAAAGGGAACAAAAAATAGCACAAAGAAAAGTTTATAGAGTAGAATAAGAAGAAATTATTCTCAATTTTTGTTTGGGGGGGGGGGGCTGCTGAATTTTCTCAATTTTTTTTTTTTTTTTTCTGTTTCTGCTTCTTTTTTTTTTTTTTGTTTCTGTTTCTGTTTTTTTTTTCGTTTTTCTTTTTTTTTTTGAAAATCAGCAACTTTAAATTGAGATTGGAAGAAGCACAATATTTAAACGAAAAATATGATCAAAACAAAAATGCACCGCGTTTTTTTTTTTTTTTTTTTTTTTCAAGATTGCACCAGATTTGAATTAGAACGAAAAGAAAAAAAAAACACAATAGATCTGATTGGTCAAGAAAAAAAAATTATGAAGAAATAGATATGAAAGAACGAAAAAGAAAAAGGATAGATGAAACCTGATTTAGACCTTGCTCTGATACCAAATGATGCGAACCTCACCAAAGGATTAGCGAGACCCGAAACCAACTTAGGGTTTCTTCGCGAAGATCGAAACTAAATCAGATTTTGAACGAGCTAAAAATACAGAAATTGAAAGGTAGATTACCTTGACCCGATGTTTATGAACGAAACGCGAACCAATGGTATAATGATCTTGACCCAATGATTATAATGAATAACGAATCAAAGATATAAGTTTGAACACCACAAGAAACTCTTGATAAGTTCAGAAAAAGTTCTCTGAAGAACTAAAGAGAAAACTCTCACAATTTTTATTAATCAAAGTAATGTGAAATTCGTGGGTTTACAAAGCCCCTTAAATAGGTGGCCAAGAGAATAAGAAAAGAAACCCTAATACACTTTTGAAATTCGTGGGTCTACATGGAGGAAAAAGGAAACCCTAAAATCTAATTGCTAAATAAAGAATAAGGAAGCTTCCTAATTTGCTTTACATTCCTAGTTGGAAAAGGAAATGATTTACTTGGCAATCAAGCTTACAAATCAGCCTAAAATAATTAAAAGACTTAAAATAATAAAATAAATATGATAGGAATTTCGTGGTCCACAAGCCTTGGTCCATTTGAGTTCATGTTTAAACCCATTCACTTGCTTTGATGAGATGGATTAGGCCTTGATCGTCATTTGGGCCTATTTTGGGCTTTATTGTTTTTGATTCAGCCGAAAGCTCTTGAATTAGCTCATTAAGCGCTTCTTTGATCTTCTTGGATCTTGCCCTAGTAATGGGCCCAACCGGGACATGCAATGTGTCCTTTGATATTGCTTGTTAGTTCTCATCATGCTGTTTCTACACAAATAAGTGGTATTTTTTGCCAAAACGGACAAAGTTGAATTTTCTGGTCAAACTTGGTTTTTTTGGGCATTTTGGGGGCGTTTCCACCTAAACAACTGGTATTTTTTGTCCTAAACGGACACAGTTCAATTTTTCGGTCAAACTTGGTCTTTTTGGGCCTTTTGGGGGTGTTTTCTTCAGAGGACCGTTTTCCCCCTAAAAAGTGAAAATTTTCATCCAAAATTGACGCATTTCATTTTTTGGTCAAACTTCGTATTTTTGGGCCTTTAGTGGGTGTTTTGCTCAGAATGTTGTTTCCACCCAAACAAGTGATTTTTTTGGTCTTTTTGGGCATTTCTCAAAGGCCGATTTCACCCAAAAAAGTAGTATTTTTCGTCCAAAACAGACACAATTGAGTTATTTGATCGAACTTGGTCTTTTTGCCTATTTTGGGGGCGTTTTGCACTGTTATTTTTTACGTCCGAAACAGACGCAGTTAAATTTTCTAGTTAAACTTGGTCTTTTGGGGCATTTTTGTTGGTGTTTTGCTCAGAAAACCGTTTCCACCATAAAAGTGGCATACCTATTTTTTGTCTGAAACAGACAAAGTTGACTTGTTAGGTTAAAGTTGGTCTTTTTGGCCTTTAGTGGGTGTTTTTTTCAGAATGTTATTTCCATCCGAACAAGTCGTATTTTTCGTCCGAAACGGATACAGTTGAATTTCGGGTTAAATTTGGTCTTCTTGTACATTTTGGGGGCGTTTTGCATGGAAGGCCATTTCCACCCAAAAAAATGGCATTTTCTGTCCAAAACAAACACAGTTGAATTATCTGGTCGAACTTGGATTTTTGGGAATTGTGGGGGCGTTTTGCACAGAAGGTCGTTTCTACCAAAACAAGTGGTATTTTTTGTTCTAAACGGACACAATTCAATTTTCAGGACAAACTTTGTCTTTTTGGGCATTTTGGGAGCGTTTTGCACAGAGGGTCGTTTCAACACAAACAAGTGGTTTTTTTCATCCGAAACGAACGCAATTTAATTTTCTAGTCAAACTTGATCTTTTTGGGCCTTTTTGTTGGCCTTTTGCTCAGAAAGTCGTTACCATCATAAAAGTGGGATTTTTGTCCGAAATAGATGCATTGAATTGTTTAGGTCAATATTGGCCTTTTTCGGCATTTTGGGAGTGTTTTGCTCTGTAGTCTGTTTCCACAACAAAAAAATAGTATTTTTCATCCAAAACGGACACAATTGACTTTTTAGGTCAAACTTTGTCTTTTTTGGCCTTTAGTGGTCGTTTTGCTCATAATGTTGTTTCTTCCTGAACAAGTGGTATTTTTCGTCCGAAATGGACACCGTTGAATTTTCGGATCAAACTTATTTTTTTGGGTATTTTAGGGTCGTTTTGAATGGAAGGCCGTTTCCCCCCAAAAAAGTTGTATTTTTCGTCCGAAACTGACACGGTTGAATTATCTGGTCGAACTTGGTCTTTTTGGGCATTTCGGAGGCGTTTTGCACGGAGGGTCATATCTATCAAAACAAGTGATTTTTTTTGTTCGAAATGGACACAGTTGAATTTTATAGTCAAGCTTGGTCTTTTTGGGCCTTTTGTAGTCGTTTTGCTCAGAAAGCCGTTTCCACCATAAAAGTGATATTTTTCGTCCGAAATGGATGCATTTAATTTTCAGGTCAATATTGGCCTTTTTGGGCATTTTGGGACCGTTTTGCCCTGTAGTCTGTTTCCACAAAAAACAAAAGACGTATTTTTTGTCCGAAACAGACACAGTTGACTTTTTAGCTCAAACTTGGTCTTTTTAGGCCTTTAGTGGGCATTTTTCTCGAAATGTTGTTTCCACCCAAACAAGTGGTATTTTTCATCTGAAACGAAAGCAGTTGAATTTTCGGGTCAAACTTGGTCTTCTTGGGCATTTTAGGGGCATTTTACATGGATGGCCGTTTCTAACAAAAAAAGTGGCATTTTTCGTCCGAAACAGACGTAGTTGATTTATCTGGTCGAAGTTGGTCTTTTTGGGCATTTCAGGGGCGTTTTGCAGAGAGGGTCGTTTCTACTCAAACAAGTGTTATTGTTTGGCCTAAACGGACACAGTCCAATTTTTCGGACAAAATTGACCTTTTTGGGCATTTTGGGAGCGTTTTACACACAAGGCCGTTTCAGCCCAAAAAAGTGGTATTTTTCCTCCAAAATGGAAGCAATTGATTTTTTAGGTCGAACTTAGTCTTTTTTGGCCTTAATAAAGCGTTTTGCTCAAAATGTGTTTTCCACGCAAACAAGTGGTATTTTTCGTCAAAACAGACATAGTTGAATTTCGAGGTCAAACTTGGTCTTTTTGGCCATTTTGGGAGATTTTGCATAGAAAGCCGTTTCCACCTAAAAAAATGGTATTTTTGGTCCGAAACAAACACAGATGAGTTATCTGATCGAACTTGGTCTTTTTACCCATTTTGGGGGCGCTTTGCACAGAGGTTCGTTTCCACCCAAACATGTGGTATTTTTTGTCTTAAACAGATACAATTCAATTTTTCGGCCAAACTTTGTCGTTTTGGGCCTTTTGGGGGAGTTTTGCACCAAAGGTCATTTTAACCTAAACAAATAGTTGTTTTCTTCCGTAACGGACGCGGTTGAATTTTCTTGTCAAACTTGGTCTTTTGGGGTCTTTTGTTGGCATTTTGCCCAAAAAACCGTTTCCACCATAAAACTGGTCTTTTTTTTGTCCGAAATCGATCATTTGATTTTTTAGGCCAATATTAGCCTTTTTTTTTTTGGCATTTTTGGAGCGTTTTGCTCTGTAATCTGTTCTCACAAAAAAAAATGGTGTTTTTTGTCCGAAACGGACACAGTTGACTTTTTAGGTATAACTTGGTCTTTTCGGGCCTTTAGTGAGAGTTTTGCTCAGAATGTTGTTTCTGCCCAAAAAAATGGTATTTTTCGTTCAAACGGAAACAATTGAATTTCGAGGTCAAATTTGGTCTTTTTGGGCATTTTGGGGGCGTTTTGCATTGAAGGCCGTTTCCACAAAAAAAAAGTTACATTTTTCGTCCGAAACGAACACAGTTTAATTATTTGGTCGAACTTGGCCTTTTTGGGCATTTTTGGGGCGCTTTGTACAGAGGGTCGTTTCCACCCAAACAAATGGTAGTTTTTGTCATAAACGGACACAGTTCAATTTTCAGGTCAAATTTGGTCTTTTTGGTCATTTTGGGAAAATATTGCACAGAGGGCTGTTTCAACCCAAACAAGTGGTATTTTTCGTCCAAAATGGATGCATTTGATTTTTTAGGTCAGACTTGGTCTTTTTTGGACTTAAGTGGGCGTTTTGCTCAGACGGCCGTTTCCCCCCAAACAAGTGGTATTTTTCGTCTAAACGGACACAGTTGAATTTTCGGGTCAAACTTGGTCTTTTTAGGCATTTTGGGGGCGTTTTGTATGGGGGTCGTTTGCACCCAAACAACTGTTATTTTTTGTCCTAAACGGACACAGTTCAATTTTTCGGCTGAACTTGGTCTTTTTGGGCCTTATGGGGGCGTTTTGCTCAGAGGGTCATTTCAGGCTAAAACAGGTTGTATTTTTCATCTAAAATGGATGCATTTGATTTTTTAGGTCGAACTTGGTCTTTTTTGGCCTAAAGTGGGCGTTTTGTTGAAAATGTTGTTCCACCCAAACAAGTGGTATTTTTCGTCCAAACGAACACAATAGATTTTTCGACTCAAACTTGGTCCTTTTTGGCATTTTGTGGACATTTTGCGTAGAAGGCCGTTTCCACTTAAAAAAGAGGCCTTTTCGTCCGAAACAGACACAGTTGCATTATCTGGTCATACTTGGTCTTTTTGGGCATTTTGAGGACGTTTTACACAAGGTGTCATTTCCACCCAAACAAGTGGTATTTTTGTCCTAAACGGACATAGTTCAATTTTTCGGCCAAACTTAATCTTTTTGGGCCTTTTGCGGGTGTTTCACTCAGAGGGCCGTTTCCACAAATAAAAAATGAAATTCTTCTTCCAAATGGATGCATTTCATTTTTTAGGTCCGTAATAGCCTTTTTGGGCATTATGGGGGCGTTTTGCATAGAAGGCTGTTTTCACCCAGAAAAGTTGTATTTTTCATTCGAAGCAGACACAGTTGAATTACCTGGTCGAACTTGATCATTTAGGCATTTTATGGGCATTTTGCACAGAGGGTCGTTTCTACCCAAACAAATGGTATTTTTGTCCTAAACGGACACAGTTCAATTTTAAAGTCAAATTTGGTATTTTTGGGCATTTTGGGATCGTTTTGCACAAAGGGTCGTTTCAACCCAAACAAGTGGGTTTTTTTTCGTTCGACACCGACGCAGTTGAATTTTCTAGTCAAACATGGTCTTTTTGGGCCTTTTGTGGGCGTTTTGATCAGAAAGTTGTTTCCCCCTAAAAAAGTGGTATTTTTCATCCAAAATGGATGCATTTGATTTTTTAGGTGAACATTAGCCTTTTTGGGCATTTTTGGAGCGTTTTGCTCTGTAGTCTGTTTCCACAAAAAAAAAGAGGTATTTTTCGTTCAAAACAGACACAGTTGACTTTTTAAGTCAAACTTGGTCTTTTTGGGCCTTTAAATGGGCGTTTTTTTCAGAATGTTGTTTCCACCAAAACAAGTGGTATTTTTCGTCCGAAATGGATGCAATTGAATTTTTGGGTAAAACTTGGTCTTTTGGGCATTTTTCTGACATTTTGCATGGAAGGCCGTTTCCACAAAAAAAAAAGTGATATTTTTTGTCCGAAATAGACACAGTTGAATTATCTGGTCAAACTTGGTCTTTTTGGGCTTGTGGGGGCGTCTTGCATAGAGGGTCGTTTCTACCGAAACAAGTGATATTTTTTATCCTAAACGGACACAGTTCAATTTTCAAAAAAAAATTGGTCTTTTTGGGCAGTTTGGGAGCGTTTTACACACAGGCCGTTTCAGCCCAAATAAGTGGTATTTTTCATCCAAAATGCATTTGATTTGTTTGGTCGAATTTGGTCTATTTTTGCCTTAAGTAGGCGTTTTGCTCAGAATTTGTTTTCCACCTAAACATGTGATATTTTTCGTCCAATCGAACACAGTTGAATTTCGAGGTCAAACTAGGTCTTTTTGGGCATGTTGAGGGGTTTTGCATAGAAGGCCGTTTCCACCCAAAAAAATGGTATTTTTGGTCCAAAACAGACACAGATGAGTTATCTAATCGAACTTGGTATTTTTTCCCATTTTGGGGGCGCTTTGCACAGAGGTTCGTTTCCACCGAAACAAGTGTTATTTTTTGTCTTAAATGGACACAGTTCAATTTTTCGGCCAAACTTTGTCTTTTTGGGCCTTTTGGGGGAGTTTTACATAGAGGGTTGTTTCAACCCAAACAAGTAGTTTTTTTCTTCCGTAACGGACGTGGTTGAATTTTCTAGTCAAACTTGGTCTTTTTATTGGTGTTTTGCTCAGAAAGCCGTTTCCACCAAAAAAGAGATATTTTTTGTCCGAAATCAATCATTTGATTTTTTAGGTCAATATTAGCCTTTTTGGGCATTTTGGGAGCATTTTGCTCTGTAGTTTATTTCCACAAAAAAAAAAAAAAAGAGTGGTGTTTTTTGTCCGAAACGGACACAGTTGACTTTTTTGGTCAAACTTGCTCATTTTGTGCCTTTAGTGGGTGTTTTGCTTAGAATGTTGTTTTCACCCAAAAAAGTGGTAATTTTCATCCAAACGGACACTACTGAATTTCAAGGTCAAACTTGGTCTTTTTGGGGGCGTTTTGCATAGAATGCCGTTTCCACCCAAAAAAAATGGTATTTTTCGTCCGAAACAGACAGTTGAATTATTTGGTCGAACTTGGTCTTTTTGGATATTTTGGGAGCGTTTTGCATAGAGGGTCGTTTCTACCCAAACAAGTGGTATTTTTTGTCCTAAACGGATATATTTCAATTTTCAGGACAAACTTTGTCTTTTTGGGCATTTTTGGAACTTTTTGCAGAGAGGGTCATTTCAACCCAAACAAGTGATTTTTTTCGTTTGAAACGGACGCAGTTGAATTTTCTAGCCAAATTTGATCTTTTGGGGCCTTTTTGTTGGCGTTTGCTCAAAAAACCGTTTCTACCATAAAGTGGTATTTTTCGTTCGAAATGAATGCATATAATATTTTAAGTCAATATTGGCCATTTTGGGCATTTTATGAGCGTTTTGCTCTGTAGTCTGTTTCCACAAAAAAAAATAGTATTTTTCATTTGAAACGGACACAAGTGACTTTTTAGGTCAAACTTTGTCTTTTTTGGCATTTAGTGGGCGTTTTGCTCAGAATGATGTTTACACCCAAACAAATGGAATTTTTCGTCCGAAATGGACACAGTTAAATTTTCGGGTCAAACTTGCTCTTCTTGGGCATTTTAGGAGCGTTTTGCATGGAAGCCCGTTTCACCCAAAAAAGTGGTATTTTTCGTCCGAAACAGACACAGTTGAATTATCTGGCCGAACTTGATCTTTTTGGGCATTTTGGAGGCGTTTTCCACGGAGGGTCATTTCTACTGAAACAATTGATATTTTTTGTCCTAAACGGACACAGTTCAATTTTTAGGACAAAATTGGTATTTTGGGTATTTTGGGAGCGTTTTACACATAGGCCGTTTCAACCCAAACGGGTGGTATTTTTCGTCCAAAATGCATTTGATTTGTTATGTCAAACTTGGTCTTTTTTGGCCTTAAGTAGGCATTTTGCTCAGAATGTGTTTTCCACCCAAACAAGTGGTACTTTTCGTCCAAACGGGCACAATTGAATTTCGAGGTAAAACTAGGTCTTTTTTGGTATTTTGGGGGGTTTTGCTTAGAAGGTTGTTTTCATCCAAAAAAATAGTATTTTTGGTCCGAAACAGACACAGATGAGTTATCTGATCGAATTTGGTCTTTTCCCCATTTTGGGGGCGCTTTGCATAGAGGTTCGTTTCCACCCAAACAAGTAGTTTTTTTTTTCCTAAACTGACACAGTCCAATTTTTTGGCCATACTTTGACTTTTTGGGCCTTTTGGGGGAGTTTTGCACAGAGGGTCGTTCAACCCAAACAGGTTACTGAGAATATATCAGCTGCACCAAGAGATCCGTTGCATGTTCTAGTTGGCCCAATAACAAGGGCAAGGGCAAAATGATTCAAAGAAGCACTTAATTGGCTTATTTGAGAGATTTGGGCCGAAACTATAATGGTGAAGCCTAAATTAGGCCTATCGGACAGTCAAGGCCTATTCCACCTCATCAAAGCAAGCGAATGGGCTTAAAGCATGATCCTGAACGGGCCAAGAATGAGAGCCACGAATTTTATTTTATTTATTTTATTATTTTAAGACTTTTAATTATTTTTAGGCTGATTTGTAAGGCTTGATTGCCAAGTAAATCATTTCCTTTCCCAAATAGGAATGTAAGGCAAATTTGGAAGCTTCCTTATTCTTTTTTTAGCTATTAGATTTTAGGGTTTCCTTTTTCCTCCATGTAGACCCACGAATTTCAATGTGTATTAGGGCTTATTTCTTATTCTCTTGGCCGCCTATTTAAGGGGCTTTGTAGACCTACGAATTTCACACTTTTGATATTGATTAATATAATTTGGGAGAGTTTTCTCTTGAGTGCTTCAAAGAACTTTTCTAAACTAATCAAGTTCTCTTGTGGCGTTCAACCTCTTTGGTTCGTGATTCTCTTGTTATCATTGGATCAAGGATTCTCTTACACCTTTGGTTTGCGTTTCATTCATAAACGCCGGGTCAAGGTAATCTATCAACTTTTTGTATTTTCTTGTGTTCTTCGTTTTCAAATCTGAATTTAGATTCAATCCTTTGTGAAGAAACCCTAAATTGGTTTCGGGTCTCACTAATCCTTGGTGAGGTTCGCATCATTTGGTAATCAGAGTAAGGTCTAAATCAAGTTTCGTCTATCGTTTTTATATTTTTTTTCTCTTTCCTTCATTGTAATCAGTTCATTCCTACATTAAAATTTTCCTAGACAAACTATATAATCAAATCTGGTTATTTTTTGTTTTTTTCTTAGTGTGCATCTTCAAATCTCAATTTAAAATTGCTGTATTTCAAAAAAAAAAAAAAAAAAAAACTGAAACAGAAAAAGAAAACACAGAAACAGAAACAGAAAAAAAAAAATGAAAATTCAGCAGCCCCCCCCAAAAAAATTGAGAATTATTTCTTCTTATTCTATGCCATAAACTTTTCTTTGTTCTCTTCTTGTTCGCTTTCTTTTCGTTCCTAAAATGTCATTCTTAGTGAATCAATTCGTTGAGTTTGGATTGCTACAAGGAAAATTCTGATTGAGATTGGCTAAGTTCAATAAGAACTAAAAGAGTGAACTAAAGAGTGGAAAAGGCAAGAGAGAGTGAGCTCATAAGGGGGTAAAAGCCGAATTTGAGTGATACACAAGTGGAGTGACATAGTTTGAGTGTAAACACGTGAGGGAGTGTTTGTGAGGTTTGCTAACTTTGTTTTGCAGGTTACCAAACATGTTCCAAGAAACAAACAAAGGCTCATCCGATGAAGCACTGGAAAGGATGAACGTCATGGACGTAAAAGTTTTTTGGCCTTGGAGCAAAAGCTTCAACGGTTGAACTTGCGGTTTGATGAAGTGCATGAGCGACTAGACAAAGTTGAGTCTAGTGCACAAAAAGGGGCAGCCACTGAGAGCTCCTAATGTGCAACTAAGAGAGAGAACTCAATCTCGGTTTGAATATGAAAAATAATTATGAGAATGACCTAGATGAAGACGATTGCGCCTCTAATGTGAGCTTGGGCAGATTTGGGTGTAGATATGGCAATAGAGGATATAGATATGGGGAACGGCTTGATAATAACTTGGAACGTATCAAGGTTAAGATACCATCATTCCAAGGAAAAAAACGACCCCGAAGTATACTTGGAGTAGGAGAAGAAGGTAGAGTTGATCTTTGAGTGTCACAACTACTCCGAGGAGAAAAGTAAAACTTGTTGTAATTGAGTTTATTGACTATGTTATAATATGGTATGATCAACTTGTGATAAACAGGAGGAGAAACCATCAGAGGCCTATTGAGACGTGGGCAGAAATGAAGGTCATCATGAGGAGGCGGTTTGTTCCTAGTCACTATTATAGGGACTTATATTAGAAATTGAAAAGTCTTACACAAGGTTCTAAGTGTGTCGAAGACTACTATAAAGAGATGGAAGTAGCCATGATTCGAGCCAATGTGGAAGAGGACCGAGAAACAACTATGCCTAGGTTTCTAATCGGGTTAAATTGTGACATTGCAAATGTGGTGGAGTTGCAGCATTATGTTGAGTTGAGTGACATGGTGCACATGGCCATCAAAGTGGAGCAACAATTGAAGCGAAACGGTTCTACATGAGTTGGGCAACAATCGGGTTCTTCTTCTTCTTGGAAACCGAATTGGAGCAAGAGGGAAAAGAAGCCTAATTTTCAGCCCAAGGCCGAACCTCCCAAAATTCCCAAAGCTGGAGGTACACTGAACCAAGGTAAAACCGATTCCCAACCTTCTAGAAATAGAGAAATTAAATGCTTTAAGTGTTTGGGAATAGGTCATATTGCATCTCATTGTCCGAATAAGAGAGTGATGATTATGAGGGATGATGGAGGTATTGAAACCAAAGATGAGATGGAGATGATTCGATGCCACCTTTGGAGAATACACAGGATGTTGAATACCTGGTTGATGGAGAGCTTTTGGTTGCAAGAAGAGCTCTTAGTGCACAAGTCAAAGAACAAGATATGATACAATGAGAGAACATCTTTCATTCTGGATGTCATGTCAATGATAAGGTATGTAGTATGATTATTGATGGGGGGGAGTTGTACTAATGTGGCTAGCACTAGTTTGGTGGAGAAGTTGAATTTGCCAACTTTAAAACATCCTAGGCCATATAAGTTACAATGGTTGAATGATTGTTGATGCGAACCTCACCAAGGATTAGTGAGACCCGAAACCAACTTAGGGTTTCTTCACGAAGATCGAAACTAAATCAGATTTTGAACGAGCTAAAAATACAGAAATTGAAAGATAGATTACCTTGACCCAATGTTTATGAACGAAACGCGAACCAATGGTATAATGATCTTGACCCAATGATTATAATGAATCACGAATTAAAGATATAAGTTTGAACGCCACAAGAAACTCTTGATAAGTTCAAGAAAAGTTCTCTGAAGAACTAAAGAGAAAACTCTCACAATTTTTATTAATCAAAGTAATGTGAAATTCGTAGGTCTACAAAGCTCCTCAAATAGGTGGCCAAGAGAATAAGAAAAGAAACCCTAATATACTTTGAAATTCGTGGGTCTACATGGAGGAAAAAGGAAACCCTAAAATCTAATTGCTAAATAAAGAATAAGGAAGCTTCCTAATTTGCCTTACATTTCTAGTTGGAAAAGGAAATGATTTACTTGGCAATCAAGCTGACAAATCAGCCTAAAATAATTAAAAGACTTAAAATAATAAAATAAATATGATAAGAATTTCGTGATCCACAAGCCTTGGTCCATTTGAGTTCATGTCTAAACCCATTCACTTGCTTTGATGAGATGGATTAGGCCTTGATCGTCATTTGGGCCTAATTTGGGCTTTATTGTTTTCGATTCAGCCGAAAGCTCTTGAATTAGCCCATTAAGCGCTTCTTTGATCTTCTTGGATCTTGCCCTAGTAATGGGCCCAACCGGGACATGCAATGTGTTCTTTGATGTTGCTTGTTGGTTCTCATCAATTGTGGAGAAATTAAAGTGACTAAACAGGTGCTCGTATCGTTCTCAATTGGAAAGTACAAAGACGAGGTCTTGTGTGATGTGATGCTAATGCATGCAGGACATATTCTTTTGGGAAGACCATGGCAATTTGATCACAAGTAACTCATGATGGTTATACCAATAGATACTCCTTTGTACTTAATAAAAAGCCAATTACTTTTGTACCATTATCGCCAAGGCAAGTGTATGATGATCAAGTAAGGTTAAAAAGAGAGAGTGGCAAGAAAAAAAAGAGTGAGAGAAAAAAAAGAGTGAGAGAGAAAAAAATTCAGAATGCGAGGGAAAAGAAAAGAAGAAACAAATGAGTTTTTATGCGAGAGAGAGTGAGATAAAAAAAGCTTTGTTTTCAAACCAACCTTTGATTATACTTTTGTACAAAGAGGTTTGTTTTACCACTAACGATCTTAACTCTTCTCTTCCTATTATTGTTGTTTCGCTTTTACAAGATTTTGATTATGTGTTTCCCGAAGAGGTGTCAAATGGTTTGCCACCAATAAGGGGAATCGAGCATCAAATTGATTTCGTACATGGAGCATCCATTCCAAACAGACCCGCATATAGAAGTAATCCCGAGAAAACAAAGGAGCTTCAAAGGTAGGTTAGTGAGCTTATGAAGAAAGGGTATGTGCGTGAAAGCATGTGTCCTTGTGTAGTTCCCGTATTGCTTGTACCTAAGAAAGATGGTACGTGAAAAACTAAGTGGCGCAACCCTGAATTACCCTACATATAACAAAGAGATGTATGCGTTGATTAGGGTATTGGAGACTTGGCAACACTATCTTTGGCCAAAAGAATTTGTGATTCACACGGATTATGAATCTTTGAAGCATTTGAAGGCTCAACAAAAGCTGAACAAGCGACATGCCAAGTGGGTGGAGTTTATCGAAATGTTTCCTTATGTGATCAAGTACAAGCAAGGTAAGGAAAATGTTGTGGCGGATGCATTATTGCGAAGGTACATCTTACTTTCTACCTTAGATGCCCAATTTCTTGGTTTTGAGTACATTAAGGATTTGTATGTTGATGATTCTGATTTTGGTGATGTATTCAATGCATGTGAGAAGGTGGCATTTGGTAAGTTCTTTAGGCATAATGGCTTTTTGTTCAGGGAAAATAAATTATGTGTGCCTAAATGTTCATTGCGTGACTTGATTGTTAAATAAGCTCATGAGGGTGGTTTAATTGGGCATTTTGGCATATCTAAGACTTTAGATGTTTTGCATGAACACTTCTTCTGGCCTCATACTAAACATGAAGTGGAGAGAATTTGTGAGAAGTCTATTGTTTGTAGGCAAGTTAAGTCTAAGGTTAAGCCTCATGGTTTGTATACTCCTTTATCTATACCTAGTGAACCTTGGACTGATATTTCTATGGATTTTGTGTTAGGTTTACCTTGGTCAAAAAGAGGTCGAGATTCTATATATGTGGTTGTAGATAGGTTTTCTAAGATGACTCATTTTATTCCATGTCATAAAACCGATGATGCATCACATGTTGCTGATTTGTTCTTCAAGGAAATAATTAGGTTGCATGGCATGCCTAAGACTATTGTTTCGGATAGAGATGCTAAGTTCTTAAGCTATTTTTGGAAGACTTTGTGGGGTAAGCTCGGAACTAAACTTTTATTTTCTACTACTTGTCACCCACAAACTTATGGTCAAACCGAAGTAGTTAATAGGACTTTATCTACTTTATTGCGTGCTATAATACAAAAGAATTTGAAAACATGGGAAAATTGTTTGTCACCTGTAGAGTTTGCATATAATAGGAATGTGCATTCTGCAACTAAGTTTTCACCATTTGAAATTGTGGATGGTTTTAATCCATTGACTCCTTTGGATTTAACTTCTTTACCTATGCATGAGCATGTCAACTTAGATGGGAAGAAAATGATGATTTTGTTAAGCAGATCCATGAGAAGGCCCGACAAAATATTGAGAGGAGAACTGAGAAATATGCCAACCAAGCTAATAAGAGGCGCAAGAAAGTTGTATTTGAACCTGGAGATTGGGTTTGGTTGCATATGAGGAAGGAGCGGTTTCTCCAACAAAGGCGTTCGAAGCTACTTCTAAGAGGGGATGGCCCATTTCAAGTGATAGAACGAATCAATGACAACGCCTACAAATTAGACCTTCCAGGTGAGTTTAATGTAAGTGCTATTTTTAATGTGACTGACTTGTCTCCGTTTGGTGTAGGTGAAGATTTGAGGACAAATCCTTTTCAAGAGGGAGGGAATGACGAGAATATATCAGTTGCACCAAAAGATCCATTGCATGTTCCAGTTAGCCCAATAACAAGGGCAAGGGAAAAAAGATTCAAAGAAGCACTTAATGGGCTTATTCGAGAGATTGGGGCTGAAACTACAATGGTGAAGCCTAAATTAGGCCCATCGGACAATCAATGCTTAGTCTACATCATCAAAACAAGCAAATAGGCTTAAAGCATGATCCTGAACGAGCGAAGAATGAGACCCATAAATTTTATTTTATTTATTTTATTATTTTAAGTCTTTTAATTATTTTTTAGGCTGTTTTGTAAGGCTTGATTGCCAAGCAAATATTTTTCTTTTCCAACTAGGAATGTAAGGCAAATTAGGAAGCTTCCTTATTCTTTATTTAGCATTTAGATTTTAGGGTTTCCTTTTTCCTCCATGTAAACCCACGAATTTCCAAGTGTACTAGGATTTCTTTCTTATTCTCTTGGCCGCCTATTTAAGGGCCTTTGTAGACCTACGAATTTTACACTTTTGAAATTGATTAATATATTTTGGGAGGATTTTCTCTTGAGTTCTTTAAAGAACTTTTTTGACCTTATCAATTTTTCTTGTGGCGTTCAACCTCTTTGGTTCGTGATTCTCTTGTAATCATTGGGTCAAGGATTCTCTTATACCTTTGGTTCGCGTTTCATTCATAAACGTCGGGTAGAGGTAATTTATCAACTTTCTGTATTTTCTTGTGTTCTTCGTTTTCAAATCTGAATTTAGATTTGATCCTTTGAGAAGAAATCTTAAATTAGTTTCGGGTCTCACTAATCCTTCGTGAGGTTCGCATCACAAGTAGTTTTTTCTTCCATAACGGACGCGGTTGAATTTTTTAGTTAAAATTGTTTTTTTTTTGCCCTTTTGTGGGCGTTTTGTTCAGAAAGCCATTTTCACCATAAAAGTGGTATTTTTCGTCCGAAATCAATCATTTTTTTAGGTCAATATTAGCCTTTTTGGGCATTTTGGGAGCGTTTTGCTCTGTAGTCTGTTTTAAAAAAAAATGGTATTTTTTGTCCGAAACGGACACAGTTGACTTTTTAGGTTAAACTTGGTCTTTTGGGGCCTTTAGTGGGAGTTTTGCTCAAAATGTTGCTTCCACCCAAAAAAGTGGTATTTTTCGTCCAGACACAGTTGAATTTCGAGGTCAAACTTGGTCTTTTTGGGCATTTTGGGAACGTTTTGCATAGAAGGCTGTTTCCACAAAAAAAAAAAAGTGGTATTTTTCGTCCGAAACAAACGCAGTTGAATTATCTAGTCGAACTTGGTCTTTCTGGGCATTTTGGGGGTACTTTACACGGAGGGTCGTTTCCACCCGAACAAGTGGTAATTTTTGTCCTAAACGGACACAGTTCAATTTTCAAGTCAAATTTGGCATTTTGGGAAAATTTTGCACAGAGGGCTGTTTCAGCCCAAACAAGTGGTATTTTTCGTCCAAACGGATGCAGTTGAATGTTCGGGTAAAACTTGGTCTTTTTTGGCCTTTTGGGGGCATTTTTCTCAGAGGGCCATTTCCACAAAAAAAAAAGTGTAATTTTTCATCCAAATTGGATGCATTTCATTTTTTAAGTTAGACTTGGTCTTTTTGGGCTTTTTGCTTAGAATGTTGTTTCCATCCAAAACGGACAAAGTTGAGTTTTCTAGACAAATTTGGTCTTTTTGGGTCTTTTGTGGGCGTTTTGCTCAGAAAGCCATTTCCACCATAAAAGTGGTATTTTTCTTCCGAAATGAAAGCATTTGATTTTTTTGGTCAATATTGGCCTCTTTTTGGGCATTTTGGGAGCATTTTGCTCTGTAGTTTGATTCCAAAAAAATAAATCATATTTTTCGTCCGAAACAGACACAGTCGACTTTTTAGGTCAAATTTGGTCTTTTTGGGCATTTTGGGGGGTTTTGCATAGAAGGTTGTTTCCACCCAAACTAGTGGTATTTTTTGTCCTAAACGAACACAGTTCAATTTTCTGACCAAACTAGGTCTTTTTGGGAATTTTGGAAAAATTTTGCACAAAAGGTCATTTCAGGCCAAACATGTTGTATTTTTCGTCTAAAATGGATCCATTTGATTTTTTAGGTCAAACTTTATCTTTTTGGGTCTTTTTGGGGCGTTTTGCTCAGAGAGACGTTTCCACCAAAAAAAGTTGTATTCTTCAGCCAAAATGGATACATTTCATTTTTTAGGTCAAACTAAGTCTTTTTGGGCCTTATGTGGGAGTTTTGCTTAGAATATTGTTTCCACCCAAACAAGTTGTATTTTTTGTCCAAACGAACACAGTTGAAGTTTCGGGTCAAACTTTTTTTTTTTTTTGGCATTTTGGGGGTGTTTTGCGTAGAAGGTCGTTTCAACTAAAAAAAAGACATATTTTTCATCCGAAATAGATACAGTTGAATTATCTGGTCAAACTTAGTCTTTTGGGGCATTTTGGGAGCATTTTGTACAGGGGGTCGTTTCCACCCAAACAAGTGGTATTTTTTTCTTAAACGGACACAGTTCAATTTTTTGGCCAAACTTGCTCTTTTTGGGCCTTTTCGGGGTGTTTTGTTCAGAATGTTGTTTCCACCAAAACAAGTGGCACTTTTCGTCCGAAATGGACACAGTTAAATTTTTGGGTCAAACTTAGTCTTTTTGGGTATTATGGGGGTGTTTTGCACAATGAATTGTTTCTACCCAAACAAGTGATATTTTTTATCCTAAACGGACACAGTTAAATTTTCTAGTCAAACATGGTCTTTTTAGGCCTTTTGTGGAGTTTTTCTCATAAAGTCGTTTCCCCCAAAAAAGTGGTGTTTTTCGTCTGAAATGGATGCATTTGATTTTTTAGGTCAGTATTAGCCTTTTTGGTCATTTTTTGAGCGTTTTGCTCTGTAGTTTGTTTCCACAAAAAAAGACGTATTTTTCTTCCAAACCAGACACAACTGACTATTTATGTCAAACTTGGTCTTTTTGGGCCTTTAGTGGGTGTTTTTCTCTGAATGTTGTTTCCAACTAAATAAGTGGTATTTGTCGTCTAAAATGGACGCAGTTAAATTTTCAGGTCAAACTTGGTTTTCTTGGGCATTTTTGGGGTGTTTTGCGTAGAAGGACGTTTCCACCCAAAAAAATGGTTTTTTGTCTGAAACAGACACAGTTGAATTATCTGGTCAAACTTGATCTTTTGGGGCCTTTTTGTTGGCGTTTTGCCCAGAAAACCGTTTCCATCATAAAGTAGATTTTTTCGTCCGAAATGGATGCATTTAATTTTTTAGGTCAATATTGGCCTTTTTGGGCATTTTGGGAGCGTTTTGCTCTATAGTCTGTTTTCATAAAAAAAAAAAAAAAAAAAAGAATTTTTCGTCCGAAATGGACACAATTGACTTTTTATGTCAAACTTTGTCTTTTTTGGTCTTTAGTGGGCGTTTTGCTCAGAATGTTGTTTCCACCCAAACAAGTGGTATTTTTCGTCCAAAACGGACACAGTTGAATTTTCGGGTCAAACTTGCTCTTCTTGGGCATTTTAGGGGCGATTTACATGGAATGCCGTTTCCACAAAAAAAAAAAAAAAAAAAAGTGGTATTTTTCATCCGAAACAGACACAGTTGAATTATCTGGTCGAACTTAGTCTTTCTAGCTATTTTGGAGGAGTTTTGCATAGAGGGTCATTTCTACCCAAACAAGTGGTACTTTTCGTCCTAAACAGACACAATTCAATTTTCCGGACAAAATTAGTCTTTTTGGGTATTTTGAGAGCGTTTTACACCCAGACCGTTTCAGCCCAAACAAGTGGTATTTTTCATCCAAAATGGATGCATTTGATTTTTTAGGTCAAACTTGGTTTTTTTTGGCCTAAAGTGGCTATTTTGCTCAGAATGTGTTTTCTACCCAAACAAGTGGTATTTTTCGTCCAAACAGATACAGTAGAATTTCAAGGTCAAACTAGGTCTTTTTGGGCATTTTGGGGACGTTTTGCATAGAAGGCCGTTTCCACCCAAAAAAAAAATATTTTTCGTTCAAAACATACACAGATGAGTTATCTGATTGAACTTGGTATTTTTTCCCATTTCAGGGGTGCTTTGCATAGAGGTTCGTTTCTCCTCAAAGAAGTGGTATTTTTTGTCCTAAATGGACAAGTTCTATTTTCTGGCCAAACTTTGTCTTTTTGGGCCTTTTGGGGGCATTTTGCATAGAAGGCCGTTTCACCCAAAAAAATGGTATTTTTCGTTCGAAACAGACATAGTTGAATTATCTGGTTGAACTTAGTCTTTTGGGCATTTTGGGGGCGTTTTGCATTGAGGGTCGTTTCTACCCAAACAAGTTATATTTTTTGTCCTAAACGGACAAAATTCAATTTTCAGGACAAACTTTGTCTTTTTTGGCATTTTGGGAGTGTTTTGCAAAGAAGGCCGTTTCAACCCAAACAAGTGGTGATGCGAACCTCACCAAGGATTAGTGAGACCCAAAACCAACTTAGGGTTTCTTCGCGAAGATCGAAACTAAATCAGATTTTGAACGAGCTAAAAATACAGAAATTGAAAGATAGATTACCTTGACCCAACGTTTATGAATGAAACGCGAACCAATGGTATAATGATCTTGACCCAATGATTATAATGAATCACGAATCAAAGATATAAGTTTGAACGCCACAAGAAACGATTGATAAGTTCAAGAAAAGTTCTCTGAAGAATTAAAGAGAAAACTCTCACAATTTTTATTAATCAAAGTAATATGAAATTCGTAGGTCTACAAAGCCCCTTAAATAGGTGGCCAAGAGAATAAGAAAAGAAACCCTAATATAGTTTGAAATTCGTGGGTCTACATGGAGGAAAAAGGAAACCCTAAAATCTAATTGCTAAATAAAGAATAAGGAAGCTTCCTAATTTGCCTTACATTCCTAGTTGGAATAGAAAATGATTTACTTGGCAATCAAGCTTACAAATCAGCCTAAAAATAATTAAAAGACTTAAAATAATAAAATAAATTTGATAAGAATTTCGTGGTCCACATGACTTGGCCCATTTGAGTTTATGTCTAAGCCCATTCGCTTGCTTTGATGAGATAGATTTGGCTTTGATTGTCCGATGGGCCTAATTTGGCCTTAACTATTGTAGACATGGGCCAAGTCTCTTGAATTAGCCCATTAAGTGCTACTTTGATTTTTCTTGGATATTTTCCTAGTAATAGGCCTAACTGGAACATGTAACTAATCCTCTGATGGTGCTCGTTGATTCTTATCAAGTGGTTTTTTTTTGTCCGAAATGGACGGAGTTGAATTTTCTAGTCAAACTTGATCTTTTGGGGCCTTTTTGTTGGCGTTTTGCTCGGAAAGCCGTTTCCACCATAAAAGTCGTATTTTCCATCCGAAATAGATGCATTTAATTGTTTAGGTCAATATTAGCATTTTTGGGCATTTTGGGAGCGCTTTACACATAGGCCGTTTCAGCCCAAACAAGTGGTATGTTTCGTCCAAAATGCATTTGATTTTTTTAGGTCGAAGTTGGTCTTTTTTGTCCTTAAGTAGGTGTTTTACTCAGAATGTGTTTTCCACCCAAACAAGTGGTAGTTTTCGTCCAAATGGACACAGTTGAATTTTGAGGTCAAACTAGGTCTTTTTAGACATTTTGGGGGCGTTTTGCATAGAAAGCCGTTCCCACCCAAAAAAATGGTATTTTTTGTCCTAAACTAACACAGATGAGTTATCTGATTGAACTTGGTCTTTTTTCCCCTTATTCTCTTGGCCGCCTATTCAAGGGGCTTTGTAGACCTACGAATTTCACACTTTTGATATTGATTAATAATATTGTGAGAGATTTTCTCTTACGTTCTTCAAAAAACTTTTACTGAACTTATCAAGAATTTCTTGTGGCGTTCAAACCCTATATCTTTGGTTCGTGATTCATTATAATCATTGGGTCATCAAAATCATTTCTTATACCATTGGTTCGCATTTCATTGATAAACGTTGGGTCAATTTAATCTATCTATCAATTTCGGTATTTTTAGTTCGCTCAAAATCTGATTTAGTCGATCTTCGCGAAAAAACCTAAGTTGGTTTCGGGTCTCACGAATCGTTAGTGAGGTTCGCATCATTTGGTAATCAGAGCAAGGTCTAAATCAGGTTTCACCTATCCTCTTTTATCTTCTTCGTTCATCGTTATATTTTCCTTCATACTTGAACTTTCTTGGCCAAAATATTTATATTTGGTCAAATTTTTTTTTTTTTGGAACTGTGCATCTTCAATCTTGATTGAAGTTGCTGCAAAAATAAAAAAATAAAAAATAAAAAATAAAAATAAAAAAGAAATAAAATCCAAAAGCTCCGAATTTCGAAATTTATTTCTTCCTGTTTTATTTCGCAAATTTATCCTTTGTGCTCTTCTTGTTTACTTTACTTTTGTCCTAAAATCTCATTCTTTGTAAAATTGATTTGTTGAGTTTGAATTGTTACGAGAAATTTCTGATTGAGTTTGGTTAAGTTTAATAAAGAACTAAAAGAGTGAACTAAAGAGTGGAAAAAGGCAAGAGAGTGTGAGCTCATAAGAGGGTAAAAGTCGAATTTGAGTAAAACACTAGCGCGAGTGCCATCAATCTTGAGGAAAACACGTGAGGGAGTATTTGTGAGGTTTGCTAACTTGGTTTTGCACATTATTAAACATGTCTCAAGAAACAAACAAAGGCGCATCTAATGAAGCACCAGAAAGAATGGACGTCATGGATGTTAAAGTTTTCTACAAAGCCTTAGAGCGAAAGTTTGAACAATTGAACTCAAGATTTGATGAAGTGCATGAACGACTAGACAAAGTTGAGTCTAGTTCACGACAACCACCTAAAGCTCCTAATGTACAACGACGAGAGAGAAATCTGCCTCGGTATGAATATGAAGTTGATGATTGGGATGACAAAGAGGAAGAAGATCGTGCCTCTAATGCGAGTTTGGGCAGATTCGGGCAAGGATATGGGAAAAGAAGATATAGGTATAGGAAGAGGATCGATAACAATTTGGGAAGCATCAAGATGAATATTCTATCGTTCTAAGGGAAGAACGACCATGAAGCGCACTTGGAGTGAGAGAAAAAGATGGAATTGAACTTTGAGTGCCACAACTTCTCTAAGCGTAAAAAGGTAAAACTCATTGTAATTGTATTTGTTGATTATACTATAATACGGTGGGCTCAACTTGTGATGAACAGAAGGTGAAACCATGAAAGGCCTATTGAGACGTGGGCTGAAATGAAGGCCATAATGAGGAGGAGGTTTGTCCCTAGTCACTACTATAGGGATTTTTACCAGAAGTCACAAAGTCTTACTCAAGGATATCGGAGCGTAGATGATTACTACAAAGAGATAGAGATCGCTATGATCCGGGCTAATGTCAAGGAAAAAGCTACCATGGCAAGGTTCTTGAATGGCCTGAATTGGAAGATTGCCAACGTGGTGGAGTTGTGCAATATTATGTGGAGTTGGAGGACATGGTGCACATGGCAATAAAGGTGGAGCGACAACTTAAAAGGAAGGGAACTGAGTCATTTCAAAACCCGGGCTCCTCCACTTCATGGAGGCCTAATAGGAGGAGAGATGAAGGAGCTATTTTTGCATCCCAAACCAAACCGCCGAACATGAGAGATGATGTGCCTAATACCAACAAAGGTAAAACCGAAATCCAAACTCATAATCGTGATATTGAATGTTTTCGCTGTTTGGGAGAAGGTCACATAGCTTTACAATGCCTAAATAAGAAGACCATGATAGTACATGTTGATGGAGAAGTGGAAACCGAAAGCAAGAGTGATGATGACCAGATGCCACAACTTGAGGATGCTTGTGATGATGAAGTGGAGTACCTGGTGGAGGGAGAGATACTTATGGCTTGGCATGCTCTAAGTGCTCAAGTTTCGGAAGATGACATGGAACAACAAAAGGAGAATGAGAATCAAATGAAATTGGAAAGAGAGAATGAGTTGAAAAAAACTTGTGAGATGAGTTCAAAAAAAGATGAGAAAGAGGAGTGTGAAAAGAGAAAAGAGAGTGAAAAAGAGAAAAATAGTGAAAAAAAAAATGAGAGAAAAACAGAAAAATGAGTGAGTTTTTATGCTAAGGCGAGTGATGTCAAGAGGTGTTTTTTATACAAATCAGCCTATATTTGTACTCTTGTACAAAGAGACTTGTTTTACTACTAACGAAATTGACAAATCTTTGCCTAGTGTTATTGTTTATTTTTTGTAGGAATATAATGACATGTTTCATAATGATGTGCATAGTGGATGTCTTCCTAATAGAGGGATCGGGCATCAAATTGATTTTGTGGCCAGCACAATAATTCCTAACTAACCAGCCTATGGGCATAATTCGAAGGAGATAAAAGAACTTTAAAAGCAAGTTGAGGAGTTGATGGCCAAAGGACACATACGAGAAAGCATGAGTCCGTGTGCGGTACGAGTGCTAGTTGTGCCTAGGAAGGATGGGACTTGGTGAATGTTTGATGATTGCCGAACTATTAACAACACTATAGTAAAGATTCGAGGATGAATCCTTTTGAAGAGAGGGGGAATGATGAGAATCACCAAGCACTATCAGATAATCAACTACATGTTCCAGTTGGGCCTATTACTAGGGCAAGATCCAAGAAAAATCAAAACAGCACTTAATGGGCTAATTTAGGAGACTTGGCTAATGTCTCCAATAGTTAAGCCCAAATTAGGCCCATCGAACAATCAAGGCCTAATCCATCTCATCAAGGCAAGCAAATGGGCTTAAACATGAACTCAAATGAGCCAAGTCATGTGGACCACGAATTTTATTTTATTATTTAAGTCTTTTAATTGTTTTTTTAGGCTGATTTGTAAGGCTTGACTGCCAAGTAAATCATTTCCTTTTCCAACTAGGAATATAAGGCAAATTATAAAACTTCCTTATTCTTTATTTAGCAATTAGATTTTAGGGTTTTCTTTTTTCCTCTACGTAGACCCACGAATTTCCAAGTGTACTAGGGTTTCTTTCTTATTCTCTTGGCCGCCTATTTAAGGGGCTTTGTAGACCTACAAATTTTACACTTTTGATATTGATTAATAATATTGTGAGAGGTTTTCTCTTAAGTTCTTCAGAAAACTTTTACTGAACTTATCAAGAATTTCTTGTGGTGTTCAGACCCTATATCTTTGGTTCGTGATTCATTATAATCATTGGGTCAAGATCATTCCTTATACCATTGGTTCGCGTTTCGTTCGTAAACGTTGGGTTAAAGTAATCTATCTATCAATTTTTGAATTTTTAATTCGCTCAAAATCTGATTTAATTTCGATCTTCGAGAAAAAACCTAAGTTGGTTTCGGGTCTCACTAATCCTTGGTGAGGTTCACATCAGTAGAGGGTCATTTCCACCCAAACAAGTGGTATTTTTTATCCTAAATGGACACAGTTGAATTTTCTAATCAAATTTGGTCTTTTTGGGCCATTTGTGAGCGTTTTGTTCAGAAATCCATTTCCCCCATAAAAGTGCTATTTTTCGTCCGAAATGGTCGCATTTGATTTTTTAGGTCAATATTAGCAATTTTGGGCATTTTTGGAGCGTTTTGCTCTGTAGTCTGGTTCCACAAAAAAAAAGTACGTATTTTTCGTCCAAAATAGATACAGTTGACTTTTTATGTCAAACTTGGTCTTTTTGGGCCTTTAGTGGGTGTTTTTCTCAGAATGTTGTTTCCACCAAAAGAAGTGCTATTTTTCGTCCGAAACAGACGCAGTTGAATTTCCGGGTCAAACTTGGTGTTCTTGGGCATTTTTGGGGCGTTTTACGTAGAAGGCCGTTTCCACCTAAAAAAAATGGTATTTTTCATCCAAAACAGACACAGTTGAATTATCATATCAAACTTGATCTTTTGGGGCCATTTTGTTGGCGTTTTGCTCAAAAAACTGTTTCCACCATAAAAGTGGTATTTTTCGTCCGAAATGGATGCATTTAATATTTTAGGTCAATATTGGCCTTTTTGGGTATTTTTGGAGCGTTTTTTCTCTGTAGTCTGTTTCCACAAAAAAAATGTTATTTTTCGTCCGAAACGGACACAATTGACTTTTTAGGTCATTCTTGGTCTTTTTTGGCCTTAAGTGGCCGTTTTGCTCAAAATGTTGTTTCCATCCAAACAAGTGGTATTTTCCGTCCGAAACTGATACAGTTGAATTTTCGAGTCAAAATTGCTCTTCTTGGGCATTTTAGGGGCGTTTTGCATAGAAGGCCGTTTCCACCCAAAAAAAATGGTATTTGGAGGCATTGTGCACAAAGGGTCGAGGTGTTTTGCATAGAGGGTAATTTCTACCCAAACAAGTGGTATTTTTTGTGCTAAACGGACACAGTTCAATTTTTAGGACAAAATTGGCCTTTTTGGGCATTTTGGGAGCGTTTTACACACATGCCGTTTCAGCCCAAACAAGTGGTATTTTTCATGCAAAATATTTGATTTTTTAGGTCGAACTTGGTCTTTTTTGGCCTTAAGTAGGCATTTTGCTCAGAATATGTTTTCCACCCAAACAAGTGGTATTTTTCGTCCAAATGGGCACAGTTGAATTTCGAGGTTGAACTAGGTCTTTTTGGGTATTTTGGGAGTGTTTTGCATAGAAGGCCGTTTCTCCCCCAAAAAAAATATTTTTGGTCCGAAATAGACACAAATGAGTTATCTGATCAAACATGGTCTTTTTTCCCATTTTGGGGGCGTTGTGCACAGAGGTTCGTTTCCACCCAAACAAGTGCTATTTTTTGTCGTAAACGGACACAATTCATTTTTTCGGCCAAACTTTGTCTTTTTCGGCCTTTTGCTAGGGTTTTGCATAGAGGGTCGTTTCAACCCGAACAAGTAATTTTTATCGTCCGTAGAGGATGCGATTGAATTTTCTAGTCAAACTTGGTATTTTTGGGCCTTTTGTGGGCGTTTTGCTCAGAAAGCCGTTTCCACCATAAAAGTGGTCTTTTTCGTCCAAAATCGAGGCATTCGATTTTTTAGGTCAATATTGGCCTTTTTGGGCATTTTGGGAGCGTTTTGCTCTGTAGTCTGTTTCCACCCAAAAAAAAAAAGTGGTGTTTTTCGTCCGAAACGGATACAGTTGATTTTTAGGTCAAACTTTGTCTTTTTAGGCCTTTAGTGGGTGTTTTGCTCAGAATGTTATTTCCGCCCAAAAAAATGGTATTTTTCATCCAAACAGACACAATTGAATTTCGAGGTTAAATTTGGTCTTTTTGGGCATTTGGGGGGCATTTTGCATAGAAGGCCGTGTCCACCCAAAAAATGGTATTTTCCATCCAAAACAGACAGAGTTGAATTATTTGGTCGAACTTGGTCTTTTTGGGCATTTTGGTGGCGTTTTGCACAGAGGGTCATTTCTACCCAAACAAGTGGAAATTTTTGTCCAAAACAGACACAGTTCAATTTTCATGTCAAATTTGATCTTATTGGGCATTTTGGGAAAATTTTGCACAAAGGCTGTTTCAGCCCAAACAAGTGGAATTTTTCGTCCAAAATGGATTCATTTGATTTTTATGTCAAACTTGGTCTTTTTTGACCTTTTGTGGGCATTTTGCTCAGAATTTTATTTCCACCCAAACAAGTGGTATATTTCGTCTAAACAGACACAGTTGAATTTTCGGGTCAAACTTGGTCTTTCTAGGCATTTTGGGGGCATTTTGCACAGAGGTTCATTTCCACCCAAACAAGTGGTATTTTTTGTCCTAGTCGGACACAGTTCAATTTTTTGGCCAAAATTGGTCTTTTTGGGCCTTTTGGAGGTGTTTTGCTTAGAAGGCCGTTTCCACAAAAAAAGGTGAAATTTTTCATCCAAAATGGATGCATTTCATTATTTAGGTCAAACTTGGTGTTTTTGGGCCTTTAGTAAGCGTTTTGCTCAGAATGTTGTTTCCACCCAATCAAGTGATTTTTTCATCCAAAATGGATGCAATTGAATTTTCTTGTCAAACCTAGTCTCTTTGGGCCTTCTGTGCTCGTTTTGCTCAGAAAGCCGTTTCCAACATAAAATTAGTGTTTTTCGTCCGAAATGGTTGCATTTAATTTTTAGGTCAATATTGACCTTGATGCGAACCTCACCAAGGATTAGTGAGACCCGAAACCAACTTAGGGTTTCTTTGCGAAGATCGAAACTAAATCAGATTTTGAACGAGCTAAAAATACAGAAATTGAAAGATAGATTACCTTGACCCAACGTTTATGAACGAAACGCGAACCAATGGTATAATAATCTTGATCCAATGATTATAATGAATCACAAATCAAAGATATAAATTTGAACGCCACAAGAAACTCTTGATAAGTTCAAGAAAAGTTCTCTGGAGAACTAAAGAGAAAACTCTCACAATTTTTATTAATTAAAGTAGTGTGAAATTCGTAGGTCTACAAAGCCCCTTAAATAGGTGGCCAAGAGAATAAGAAAAGAAACCCTAATACACTTTGAAATTCGTGGGTCTACATGGAGGAAAAAGGAAACCCTAAAATCTAATTGCTAAATAAAGAATAAGGAAGCTTCCTAATTTGTCTTACATTCCTAGTTGGAAAAGGAAATGTTTTACTTGGCAATCAAGCTTACAAATCAGCCTAAAATAATTAAAAGACTTTAAAATAATAAAATAAATATGATAGGAATTTCGTGGTCCACAAGCCTTGGTCCATTTGAGTTCATGTTTAAACCCATTCACTTGCTTTGATGAGATAGATTAGGTCTTGATCGTCATTTGGGCCTAATTTGGGCTTTATTATTTTCGATTCAGCCGAAACCTCTTGAATTAGCTCATTAAGCGCTTCTTTGATCTTCTTGGATCTTGCCCTAGTAATGGGCCCAACAGGGACATGCAATGTGTCCTTTGATGTTGCTTGTTGGTTCTCATCATCCCCCCTCTCTTCAAAAGGATTCGACCTCGAATCTTCACCTACATCAAACGGAGAAAGATCAGAGACATTAAATGTAGCACTAACGTTATACTCACCTGGAAGATCCAACTCGTACGCATTATCATTGATCCTCTGAAGGACTTGAAATAGACCATCCCCTCTAGGATATAACTTGGTCCTCCTATGGGCTTGAAATCTTTCTTTTCTCATATGCACCCAAACCCAATCACCAGGTTCAAAGATGACTCATCTACGGCCCTTATTTGCTTTCTTTGCATATTGCTCATTTTTCTTCTCTATGTGTTGTCGTACACTTTCATGGAGTTTCTT